>JAJOOH010011007.1:0-15741 GCA_029582605.1 Solanum gracilifrons | reverse complement strand
TCGGGGGGGGGGGGGTGAAACCTCACCTCAAAAGCTGACGAATTGACTTCAAGATAGTTTTCACGGGCCGTCATGAGCACCACGGCCCATCAAGTGGGTCGTGAAGATGCTCTGCCCGACATGGCTTCACTAAAATGAGCATAATTCTTTACTCTGGGCTCGAAATTAGGCAAACTTGGTGGCGTTAGAACGAGGACTCAAAGACCTTTAATTTGATAGGTTTTGGGCTACCTAATTTATTTAGTTTCGAAAGATATGATCATCTGAAGTTGACCTAAACCTCAAAGTCTATCAAGCCTCTTTCACAAGGCATTTCAAGGCTCGTGTGAAGCTCCACGAACCGTCTAGTGGTCCGTGGTACTTCACAGTAGCCATGATGGTTCTGTGTCCCCCTCTTCGGCCACTTCATGGCTAGTTTGGAGCTCCACAAGTTGTTTAGTGGTTTGTGGTCTTTCACCTTTTGTTGGGTGCATAACCACGAGCAGGGTGACGGGTCGTGGTCCTCTTCACAACACGTGGACCCCCTCCGTGGTTTGCCCTTATCTCTTGTTCAATCTTAGTTCTGATTTTTGAGGTGTTACAATATCTCCCTTTGGGGTCATTCGTCCTTGAATGAAGTCTAAAGAAGCTGAGTATGGAGGGAAGGAGCTACAATCCCTACCACCAAGTACTAGAAGTTGATAACTAACTTAACTGATTTCCATGAACATGCAAATATGCTTAAATGCAAGGATAACTGAGGACACAAGTTACTGAGACTGATTTACACAGGAGTAAACTGAAAGACTAGAGTGGAACTATTACCTGAAGCTGAAATGGAATCGGTAGGAAAGAGGTGAGGATAATTGGCCATCATGGCTACTTCTGCTTCCCAAGTAGCTCCCTCTACAGACTGACTCCATAAATCCTTTACTGAAGTGACTTCCTAATTTCTCAACCTAAGAACCTGACGGTCAAGAATTTCAACTGGCACCTCTTCATAAGTGAGACTATCCTTCACAGCCACACTCTCTAAAGGTACTATTGATGCCGGATCACCCACACACTTCTTCAACAAGGAAATGTGAAAGACTGGATGAACCATTGTTAGTTTTGCTGGCAACTGTAACTCAGAGGCCACATTACCAACCTTTTTCAGGATTCTGTAAGGACCTACATATCTTGGACTGAGCTTTTCTTTCTTGCCAAATCTCATCACCCCTTCATAGGTGACACCTTTAGGAAAACCCAATCATTTATTTCAAACTCGAAGCCCATTCTCCTCACATCTGCATAGAAATTCTGAAGACTCTAAGATGTCTTTATTCTATCTCTCATGAGCTGGACTTTCTCCATAGCCTCATGAACCGAATTTGTCCCATCAATGCTGCTTCACCTACTTCAAACCAACCAATCGAGGACATGCATCTATGCCCATATAATGCTTCATACGAGGCCATCCGAATGTTTGAATGAAAGCTATTATTATAGGTTAACTCTATGAGAGGTAGGTGATCATCCCAACTACCCTTGAAATCGATCACGCATGCTCTCAACATTTCCTCTAAGGTCGGAATGGTACACTCTGCCTAACCATCCGTTTGTGGATGAAATGTTGTGCTATGATTTACCTGAGTACCAAGACCTTTCTAAAATGATTTCCAGAAATGAGAGGTAAACTGAGGACCTCTATCTGAGATGATAGAGAAGGGGACCCCATGTAACCTGACTATCTCATTGACGTAGAGTTTGGCGTAGTCCTCCGCTGAATCTATAGTCTTGACAGACAAGAAGTGAGCAGTCTTAGTAACTGTGTCCACTATCACCCAAATGGAGTAATGCTGTCTGGGAGTACGAGGTAAACCCGTAATGAAGTCCATCTTTATCACTTCCCACTTCCATGTAGGAATTTTAATCTATTGAGTCATGCCTCCTGGTTTTTGATGTTCTACCTTAACCTATTGACAATTAGGACACTTAGCCACAAAGTCTGCTATGTCCCTCTTTATACCATTCCACCAAAAGGCTTTCCGTAGATCACGATACATCTTAGTAGCACCTAGATTAATGGAATAGCCGGAGTTATGAACTTTTGTAAGGATCTGATGCCTCAACTTATTCACATTAGGAACACATAAGAGACCCTGGTAACAAAGCACACCATCTCCCTTTTGAAAGAAAACTTCAACTTTCTGCTGATGAACTGCACCTTTCAACTGAAGTAATATAGGATCACTATCCTATTTTTCCTTACCCTCTGCTACCAAAGAAAGTATTGATCCATTCTGAACTATCACCCCACCATCTGATGTGTCTGCAAGGAAAACTCCTAAGAGAACAAACTGGTGAACATCTTTGTCAAGCTCTTTCCTGTCTTCCTGAACATGTGATACACTACCCATAGACAACATGCTGAGAGCATCAACAACTATATTGGCCTTACCCTGATGGTAAAGCACATTCATGTCACAGTCTTTGAGGAATTTAAGCCATCTCCTCTAATGAAGATTCAACTCTTTCTAGGTGAACATATACTAGAGGCTCTTATGATCTGTGAACATATCAACATAAACACCATACAAGTAGTGTATCCAAATCTTTAGGGCAAATACTATGGCTGCAAGCTCGAGGTCACGAGTCAGGTAGTTCTTCTCATTGACCTTAAGCTATACAGAAGCATAAGCTATGACCTTAGCTCACTGCACAACTCACAACCTAGGCTGGCCCTAGATGCATCACAATAAATCACATAACCATCTGAACCATCTGATAGAGTCAAGACATGAGCTGTAGTCAACCTAGTCTGTAGATCTGAGAAGATTTTCTCACACTCATCTGACCACTGAAATTTGACCTTCTTCTGAGGCAACTGGATCGATGGGGAAGCTATGGATGAAAATCCTTTAACAAATCTTCTGTAATAACCGGCTAAGCCCAAGAAACTTCTGATATTCTTTGGAGAGGTGGGTCTGGGCCAGTACTGCACTGCCTCAATTTTCTGAGAATCCACTCGGATCCCTTCACTGGATACCACATGACCAAGGAAAGCCACCAACCGTAACCATAATTCACGTTTGTTGAACTTAGAGAATAATTGGCGATCTTTGAGAGTTTGTAGAACAACTCTAAGATGAGTCGTATGCTCTTCCTCACTCCGAGAATAAAGAAGGATATAATCAATAAAGACGATGATAAGCATGTTCAAATACTGTTTGAACACCCTGTTCATTAAATCTATGAAAGCTGCTGGAGCATTAGTTAGTCGAAAATACATAATTACAAATTCATAATGGCCATGCCGAGTTCTGAAAGTTGTCTACGGAATGTCAGTATCTTTAAATCTGAGCTGATGATAGCTGGATTTGAGGTCTATCTTAGAAAAGCAACTAGCATCTTGAAAATGGTCGAACAAGTCATCAATACAGGGGATGGGATATTTATTCTTGATTGTGACCTTGTTCAACTACCGATAATCAGTGCACATTCTGAGAGTTACATCTTTCTTTTTCAGAAACACCACTAGAGCACTCCACAGAGAGATACTGGGTTTGATGAAGCCCTTATCTAGAAGGTCTTTCAACTGCTCTTTCAATTCCTTAAGCTCGGCTGGGTACGAATAAAGACCAAAGATCTTGAGCGACCGATCCGGCAGAACAACTCAAAAGATAAAAAAGTATCGTTAATCTCTTCATGCTCGTTCCAAGCTCGAAGTATCATTTGTACAAATAAGAATCCCCTTCGTTACATGATTTCTTCTTCATATAGATAGATATAGGATCTATGGGGGAGCAATTCTGTAAGGAGGAATCGAAATAGGCTGGGTATCTGGAATGAGATCTATTCCAAAGTCAATTTCCCTTTCGGGAGGAACTCCAGAAAGATCTTCTAGGAACACTTATAGAAACTCATTTACTACATGGACTGATTCAAAAGTTGGGGTTTTAGAGTTCGAATCCTTAACCCAAACAAGATGATATATACACCCTTTGGAAATCATTTTTCTGGCCTTAAGGTAAGAGATGAATCGACCTATAGGCACTTATCTACTATCCTTCCATTCTAATATTGGCTAATTTGGAAACTGAAACCGAATGATCCTAATTCTACAATCCACTGAGGCATAACAAGAATGTAACCAATCCATGCCTAGAATGATATCGAAATCTACCATTTCGAACTTTACAAGGTTTGTTGAGGTAAATTTTTGAGAACTAGTGAAAGGGCAATTTATGTATACCCATCTAGATAAGAATGGGTCACCAACGGGAGTAGAGACTGAGAAAGGTTCTGAGAGAGTTTCTGGATTGACACCGAAGTTTACTCCTATATAGGGAGTTTCAAAAGATAGTGTAGCCCCTGAATCTAACAATGTATAAACATATAAATGAAAGACTTGTAATGTACCAGTGACCAAATCAGGAGAATCTTCTTGGTTCTGGTGAGCCTGGAGAGCATACAACCTGTTCTGGCGCTGACCACCACCTATACGAGACGAAGCACCCTACTGAGTTGGGCGACCTGCTGGTGCTGTAGACTGAGCCCGATTGTTGTTACCTCCTTGCCCCTGCATGGCAGAAGGAAAATCCTTCAACCTATGGCCAGATTGATCACACCCAAAACACCCTTGTCTACCTGTAAGACACTCGCCCGGATGGTTCTTACCACACTTTGGAGAAGTTTGGAAAGTCCTGTTACCTAAAGTACTTCCATGAGACTTAGAGCCTGATGCTCTACTTTTTCGATCCTATCAAAACTTGGGGGATGGAATACTAGCTAATGAAGGTGTTGGGGCTGTAGACCTTTGGTGAAAATGCGAGCGACTCCCACCACTCGACTTTTGCTGTGAGTATTCATAATTTCCTGTTCTGGCCTTTTTGTTATACTTAGCCATTTCCCTAAGATTATCTCCCTCAACATGCTGTGCATGAGTCATTAGTTTGGAGATATCCATATCCCCTAACAACATATCATTCCTGCACTTGGTCTTCACCAGGTCTGATACCCAAATAAGAACTTACTCATTTGTTCCCTTGGATCGACAACCATGTGTGAAGGATACTTGGAGAGCTGGGTGAACTTCAATCCACACTCTTGGACCGACATTGAACACTGTTTCAAGTTCATAAGCTCTTGCGCCTTAACTTCTCTTAACTCTCTTGGGAAGAACCTATCAAGAAAAGCTCTAGTAAAATAATCCTAAGTCAGATGAGCTGTTTCTGCACCCTTATTATCTTTTCACTGAGTGAACTAGATATGAACCAGATCCTTAAGTTGATAGGATGCTAGCTAAACACTCTCAGTTCCAGTCAGTTGCATTGCTCCAAGAATTTTCTTAACCTCATCAATGAAGTTCTGTGGCTCCTAACTAACCTTCGACCCTAGAAACTTAGATGGATTCATCAGAATAAAGTCTCAAACCCTTAACTGCAGCTGATCCACCATTAGTGTTTGTAGGAACTGGGACCTGTTGATTTTTTCTGATTGGCCACAGTTTAAGCCAAGAGCTAGATCACATTCTAAAATTATGCGTTCGTAACCTTATGGTTCAGGACTGGAGGACTTGTGCTAACATTGCGTGCATTAGCATTCTGTGCGTTAGATCTATGAGGATGCATGATCTGAAATGCATAACGATAGATTAAAAAGGAGAAGTTGGATCATACCCATGCGCGAAAATAATAGCAAGGAAAATAAAGATTTTCTTAAAACACTTCGTAGCCTCCCCCTCATAGATGTGGCGCGCATCACACCCATTAAAGAGACTCTACTTAGTGCGGCTTTCAGACATCCTAGGATTCTTGAGCCTAAGGCTCTTATACCAAGTTTGTCACACCCCGAGGCTACCCCCTTGACTTAACACGGGGCCAAGGATAACGAGTGACCCCAAGCTAACCCTGTATCTGGCATGTATCAAGCATACTAAGAATAACTGAATCAGACAAGTACTATGCAGAACTAAAACAATGGATAACTTAAAGTGGGAAAAACTCAACTAGTATGAATATATAAAATATAATGGAAGTCTAGTGATGGTTGAAACACCATTTAACAATTTAAGCTGCAACGACTACTATGTCTGAAAAGCCTCTAACTGAGTTGAGTTACTGGAACATTTCCCCAAGTTAACTCTAACAAAACTAAAAACTGAATAGAAAGACTAAAATGAAAATCATGTCTATTGTCCTCGAAGTATGAGGACTCACCTGTGAAGTTTCTGAATGCGGAACTAGAATCAAACTAAGCGTGATCTGGATGCTGAGTACCTAAACCTACATCATGAAAGGATGTAACACAGAGTATGCGTCAGTACTTGGAGTGTACTGAGCATGCAAGATATAGATACTAAGATGAACAAAGCATAACTGAGCAAGATGGTAAATATTGAGATATAACTGAAAAGCTAAACTGAATGCAATGACCAAGTACAAATCATGAAAATAACATGCTGAACTGAATGCTGAAGTATATACTGAAAACCTGGTCAAATATACTAAAAGTCTGACTGTGGGATCTACTATTAACCGACATAAACCACGTGAGCTAAACGTGGAGTCCGATGTGTACTCCCCATCGAGAGGACCCAATATACCTTGCCAGGGGTATAAATGCATGACTATCTGATGCTCAACAGAGGGGACTTAAAATCCTACGGGGGCACGTAGTTCTAGAACTATGAGGGTACGCTGAACCCTAGTCCAACTTAGTGCTAAGTCTACTCCCTACTGTATATGTACATGACACAAATGTAATTGAAACAATAAATATCTCGAATAGTGACATAAAATATGAGAATGCAACATTTATATACTGATAATGTAACATTCGAAATCTGGAACATGATTGTCTGTTTAATTGACCTAGCAAGTATAATTAATGATTTAAATTTTTTTATACAAACTAAGGTTCTGAATTTTATACAAGGAATTAAGCAAACTTTCAAGGATACTACAACACCTAAATCACAACAAAAATTCAAGGTTTTAGAAACCCTAGGTCTAAACAAGATATGGAGAATCAAGTAACAGATTAAATTTTACCGACATAGTGTATGAAAGGAATCCTCTAGTGAAATCCCATATACCTGGTGATGAAATCTACGAATAAATCCTTTGGATTTTGGGGCTGAACTTCGAAGAACACTTCTGCTTGTTCTTGGAAGAGCTGGTCACCTCTTTCTCTTCTCTTCGCTCTAAGTCGGGTGATTTTAGGAGATTGAGGCTTTTAGGTAGTTTTTGACCAGTTTACTAAGCTTAGACTTTGTAAAAAGACATAGTTTAAGTATTAAATGACTTGGTTTAAGTGCCCAATGCATAGGGAAAAAATTAATGTGACCCTGACTTAAATTCTGCCGAAGTGGCTTCAAGACAGGCTTCACAGGCCATCATGATGGCCAAGGCTCGTCAAGCAGCTTGTGAAGATGCCGTGTTTGAAAAGGCTTCACTAAAATGAGCATAAGTTTTTACTCCTAGCTTGGATGATAGAAAACTCAGTGGCGTTGGAAAGAGGACTCAATTATCTTTAATTCGATAGGTCATGGGCCACCTAATTCATTTTATACTGAAAGATATGGCTGTTTGAAGTTGAAACTAAACTTTAAGTCTGACAAGCCTTTTTCACGGACGACATCACGGTCCGTGTGGAGCGCCACAGACTGTTTAGACGTCCATGGTTCTTAACCGATGACTTTGGGGGTGAAACCTCACTTTAAAGCTGACGATTTGACTTTAAGATAGGCTTCACGAGCCGTTATGAGCAACACAACCCGTCAAGTGTGTCACGCCCAGAGGCTATCCCTGGACGTAAATACGAAATCTAGGATCACGTGAGAACCCAAGTTAACCATGAGCTGGCATATCATAAGCATACTAAAAGATTACTGAAGTAAGAAAGTACTGTGCGGAAGCTTAAAACATCTAATAACTTAAATGAAAGAGAATACCCATTACTATCTAAATAAATAAACTGTGAGTTTAATGACAACTGAAAGATCAAACTCCAAAGTAATACTGAATCTAACTATGTTTGAATAAAAGCCTCTAACTGACTAGAGATGTTGGGACATGCCCCAGCTAAATCTAGCAAAATTGAAATTGAACGACTGAAAGTAAAAGAGACATATATGTCATCCTCGGAGAATGAGGACTCACCATAAATACTGCTGAACTGGAGATCGGGAATCGATCTAAGCATAATCTGGATGCTGAGGACCTGAACCTACATCACGAGAAGATGTAAGGCAGAGTACGACCCCCCAAGGACCAACCAAGGGTCCTTGAGGAACCAATAGAATATCACCTTAAGAACCGGAACCTACACTTTGTAAAAAAAGTAGAAAATATGGGTTAGTACAAAAAACGCACCAAGTATGATAGCCATGCAAAAATCACGCTAAAAAAGACATTTTACTTGACAAGCATGCATTTAACAAGTTTGAGAATATTCATGCACTTTTAGTATAAAAACATAAGTTACAAGCATATATTCATCATATAACTCATTATAGCATGATACAACCATCTCTTAGGTAACCCTAAGTTATACTTATGCAATGTATGAATGGTATCCCATAATATCACACATACTAAGTACCACTTTGAGGCCACCATAAACATACTTATCATTCTTCATTCTCATCTTTAGTTAATACTCATAAAGAAGTAACATTCACACTTAATAAGTCATGACAAGGAAAGCAACCTATAGCAACAATCCAAGTTAAACCTTCATCATTACATATAGCCTGTATGCCAAAATTCTCATTAGCATACTTATAAGCATATTCTTTTCATTAGACATTATGACATTTGAGAAACACACCATAGCCACTCTCAAAGCCTACTCGTGCAATGCATGAATGACATCCCATACTACCACCCACACTTCATAGAATCTCTTGAGTAACCATAGATCATAACTCACATGATGGGAATAAGCCCTAACCAACAAAGACCATGAGAGAAAATCATGGAATCCAATGTCTAACCCACACCGTAAAGGGTTGGTCTACTTGCCTAAGGTAGGATCAGTAATTTAGCTTAGGTGGATCCACTAGCTAATAACTTATTTGGGCACATAGTTATGGGATAAGGAGGTTGTTACTAGAAACCCAGTCTAACATGGGGAGAGCTTCCACCTCATAATATCCTCTCGGTACTAAGCATTAAATTCCCATAGAGTAGTCAATTCTCTTTTAACATTATTACACTTGAGAGGGATGCCATTGGCCTACCGACCGAAGGTATATTATTAAACACATGAAAGGGTTCCATTAGCCTACCAATTCAAAGTACATTATCACACACACGAAAGGGTGACATTAGCCTACCGATTCAAGGTACATCATTAGAATAGCTCATTGAATCCTCATGAAAGGGTGCCATTAGCCTACGAATTCAAGTTTCATCATTATCATAGTTCATTAACTCATTATGAAAGGGATACCATTGGTTTACCAATTCAACAAAAAACCGTAGAGTATTCCATTAATCATTCATGAAAGGGAGGCCATTGGCTTACCAATTAATTTAAGTGAGGAAAGCCTTTCACATCATGTCATCATCATTCACAAGTGTATAATAAAGAATAGCCTTTCAACAACACAACAATTACATTATAATCATGGTCACATTACTTTCCAAGTACTCATAAAACATGTACATAAACATCATAATCATGATTCATCAACCCATCTAGGGTTACTACATTAGACAGGGCAACAACATGATTCAAATAGTTCAATTACTACAAGCACATTCTTATGATATTCATTTTTCTATAATTCACCCACATCACAATTCATAAATTTGGGACATGGGGTTACATGGTTTCTTGGGGTATATTCAATATAATCAACCATAAAAATTCCTCAATTAATACATAATTCATGTAACAAATCGATAACATTCATAATTCAATACATTCTAGTCACATTCAACCGATACACACACTTTAAGATCCAATTTGAAAGAATTGGGTGAACTTATGTATTCTTGAGGAATTCATTTTAAAAACAGTAAAAATCATCAATTTATTCATATTATAAAGCAATTAAACCATTAGAAATGTTTTTGAAGTTAATCCATGACTTTGAGTAAAACCCTAGCTTTTTGGGGTAAAATTACAAGTTTGAAATTGAATTTGGAGGGACTCTATGGGTGAAAGCTACCCATAGATGAAAATATACAATACCTTCATGGAGTTTTCCCACTTATTTGAGAATAAAAACCTTGGTTCTTCATGTCCTAGTTTCCACTTCTTCTTCTTCTGGAAATTCTAGAGAGAGATATTTTGGAGAAGATGAACTTTTTGGGTTTGATTTTGGGTATTTGGGAATAATAAATTAAATGGGGTGTTTAATGACTTTAAAACATTTATATAGGTGAAATAAAAAAATATAAATCGACCCCATTTATTAACTAACTAATTTGGAATTCACCAAAAGACCCTCGACTAGGCCGCCCATTCCCAGGGACCATGCCCAAGTTCACGACTCGTCAAGGGCACCACGGCTCTTCGGGGTACCCATGGTCCCTTGACCAGTAGATTCTCCATATTGAGAAGCCTCCCATGAGGCTAAGGCAACCCCACGAGCCTTCCCACTGTCCATGGTCTTCACCACGAGCGGCTCATGAAGGGAAGCCTTTTCTTGGCAGCCTTGGGAGCACACTGCCTCACCAACCACGGGTGGTACCACGACTCGTGTTGGACACTACGGCTCGTGAAGGCCCTCATGGTCATGGTGGGGAGTGGCTAGGCATGTTTTAGGCAGCCTTTCCCCCATTTCCATGGCCCTCCTCCAAAAATCTTAACCCTTACCCTTAACCCTCGACGTTAACTCTCACATTTAGGCTCTAGTTTAACCTACAAATTTCCAAGGTGTAACATTATCTCCCCCTTGGGAACATTCATCCTCGAATGATGATCTAGACACCTTATGAAATTAAAGACTCAAGACTAGCAGTCCATCATGCTTGACACTTTAAAATAATGCACAAATCATAGGAGGAAACATCAACTCCATCTCAACATACTCAATGCATCATATGGAAGTAGGAACTACATTTAACAACCCATTATGCATGAAAACTTCAAAATTTCACAATTTCAATGGAAGAACTACCTTCTCCAACTCAAAGCATGCTCATCATCACATCATGAAGCAAATTCTGCAATTACTCTCAAAAGCACATTTAAGCATGTTCAACAATTCATCTCATGAAAATATAGGCAACTCATACTAAATGCACATCAACATGAGAACATAAATCATAAAACTCATTTTATTTCTAAATATGAATTTTATCAAGAACTTCTCCAACTCAAACACATGAGTCCAAATCATGAAACAAGTCACAAGGAACTCTATGCCTCAAGCTTGAATAGGAATAGAATAAAGAGATAAGGATATCGAAACTCTCAACAACCTTGGTTTCTAATCATACCATCTCCCCCTTGGGAGTAATTCCCTACTAAGGCTAACATGAAAATCTAACAAATAGCATAGGGATTTTAATAAAACATTTGCATAGATAAGGAGTTACCAACGTACCGGTGCATTCATCCGGAAGAGCTCCTTTGTCCTCTCTAGATCGGAGTGCATAGAAATGACCATAATTTGGAGGAATAGGAACTGTACCACTAAGAGAAGATTATTTGGCCTCTCTCCCTTTTGCCGCAAGTGTAGGGAAGTTTTCAACTTGATGATCATTCTTTCCACAACCATAGAAACCATCCGTACCGGCTAGGTACTTCCCATGGTGCTTCTTTCCACATTTGGTGAAAGTAGGCTTAGGAATTGGAGACCCACTACCTTTATCTTGGTTTGAACTAGGAATGTTTGAAGAATCTTGGTTGGAGGATCTCTTTTTGAACCTTGATTGACCTTGTTCCTTGGACCTAGCTCTTTTCATCTCTCTATTCTTGTAACACTCTGGAAAATGTTAAGTTAAACTAGAGCCTAAAAGTGATGATGAACGTCTTGAATGAGAGTTATAAGAGTCAAGGCCACGAGGCAAGTGCCATGGCCAAGGGGCTAAGCCAAAGCCAAAGGACAAGGCTGCTCCTAGCCTTTAGCTACTTCCTCAACCTTCACGAGAAGGACCACGAGTTGTGGTTCTCACCACGGCTCGTGAAGGTAGGCGTGGTCTTGCCTTAGCCATGAAAGATTGGCCACCACTTTTCCTAGCTACTGCCTCAACTTCCACGGCCACCACCACGGTCCGTGGTCATGACCACGACCATGGGAGGTGCTCGTGGAGTTGACTTAGGCAAATGAGTAAAAGCCACCTGGAGAGGCTACTACCTCAAGGACCACAAGAGGGACCTCGAGTCGTGGAGCCCCTCGTGGTGATGCCTTGGGTATGTAAGCCTTGTGCCACCTTGGACGGGCTACTGCCTAAACCCTCCACGGGCATGACCACATGTTGTGGCCCAATTCACGAGCCGTGAAGGGTCCCGTGGAGATGACCTGGGTTCATAAGGCAAATTCCATCAAAACCTAGCCACTACCCCAATCTTCAAGAGGGGGACCATGAGTCGTGGTCCTCACCACGGCTCATGAAGATGGGCGTGACACCTGGATGGGGACTTTAAGTGAGGGTCAATTGAGTTATTTCCTATTTTAGTCCAATTAAAGTGGGGGTGTTTTGGGTATTTTTAGGGGAGGCTTATATATTGATTTCTAAGTTAAAATTCACAAGACTTACTCATTAATTCACAACACCCAAATATTTCCCCAAAATCCTCTTCTCTCAATATTTCTCTCTATAGTTCCTCCATTGAAGAACACCAAGAACTTGAAGGTTAGGGCTCAAAAATCAATCTCCTCAACTCCAATTCGTGGGCAAAGCTTAAATTAAGTATGGGAACCTTGATTCATGGAACACCTTTCTCCATGAAGCCCTTCAACTCTAATTTCGAAATTTGGGATATTGTTCAAACACTAGGGTTTTCATTCTAGCCATGAGTTCTTCCTAAAAACAATTTTATTATGTTAATTGCATTATATTATGGATGATTTGATGTTTAATGGTGAATTTTATTGTAAAATTCCCCATGAACCCATGAACTACCCCATGACCCCAATTTCATGAATTGTGATGGTTGTATTGATACAAGATGATTACTATGAATTGTTCCTATGTTAATCTAGTTATTGAATCTTGTTTTATTCATGCTTAAAGTAGTATTTCTAAGTTTGATTGTGAGACATGATTCATGATCCTTGAAGCGGATAAATTGTGAAGGTTGTTCATGATTAATGAAAGTTGTATGTGAACTTATAATTCACTTGAAAGGTAAAGATCTTATCACCATTGTGTGAATTGAGGTATTGTTGAAAGGTCAACTATCACCTTACCCTTTACACATATTCATGTATAACTTGTCTAGGATGGTGATAGCATTGTTGTCTTGATTGAAAGGCTATATCTCATGAAAAGACTATGGATGTAATGTGAAAGTTCTACTCACATGTTAACGGCGATTCTAAGATTGAAAGTTCATTCTCACCTTTAATAAATCTATGAGCTATTTTGATGAATTGTATTGAATGAAGGGTAGAGCACTTCTTCACAAATGTAAATACAATTCAGGACTAATTATGTATAATTTGGGAAATAATGCTTAGCACTGAGTGGATTTGGAAAATGAGGTAAAGACCCTTCTGCCAATGCAAGAGGTTGGGTCATATAAGTGAACTCATGAGAATGAAGCTCTTCTGCCAATGCAATAGGTCAGATTTCTAGAAGCAATCTCCCTATCCTATAACTATGTGCCAACATAGGACTTTAGCTAGTGGATCCACCTTATAGCTATACATTTAGTTCTACCTTAGGCAAGTAGGACACCTTCTTTTGATGTGGAGTTACACGACACCGGATTCTATGTAGCTCACATGGTGTATGTCGGTTATGGCTACTCTTCCTATAAGATAAGATAATGAATGAGACATGAATTATACTATGACTTCTTGGTGAGTTTACTTAGTAGGAGTAGGGGTATTGGACTTCACTTCAATATTTCACAAGTAGACTTAGTAGGATGTTATGGGATGGTTCCTTTATGTTATGATGAGACATGAAGGTATCCATGTATGTTGAATGGATAGTTGTTGTGATTGACTTTCCTTATGTTCAAGTAATGTACATGACTATTTCCTCACTTATGACTGTTGATTATGATGAGGTCTAAAGATGATATGTATGACTATGGTAGCTTCAAAAGAGTACTTGGTATGGGTGGTATTATGGGATGCCAACCATACATTGCACAAGTGTTCCTTAGGGGTTGCTAAGGTGTGATATTACTATGTTGGGAATATAAATGTGATTATGGCTTGTCTTTGACATTGAAAATGTATGTTGGTTTCCAAACGTGATAAATGCATTCATTTAATGAGCATCTTGTATTTCATAAAAAATGGGGGCAATATAATCCTTACGTAAGGGCCCAATTCGGTCGATCCGGAATAGATCGGTTAAACATTCCATTAGGTAGCCTGACTTTCTTGTAAATAATTTTGAATTATAATAAAGTAACGGTTCGGGAGAGCCTATGCGGAAGTCTTTTTTTTCTTCTTCAGCTTGCTTTCCTGCGTCTCTTTCGATGGTTTGCTTCTTGTAAATCCACTTGCAGCCAATGGCTTCTTTCCCTGCAGGTAATGAGACTAAGTCTTAATATTTTTTTCCTGGGCATTGATATCTTTTCAACTAAAATGTCCTTTTTATCATATTACAATGATTTTATGCATGTTTCCATACTTAGTACATATTTGTGCTAACCCCTTCTCCTTCTATATTTTGATAAGTGTAGGTTTCGGCTAGGTGACATACACTCTCCTTTCTTGAAGAAGACTTGGATTGCTTATCTCCAACTGGTGGTGAGTCCTCAAGTTCGAGGACGGATATCCATTTTTTAGTTCCTATTGTACTTCTCTTATATTGAGACTTTTATTGATATAAAAGGCTAAGTCCCAAACTTTGTATTCCTATATTTTAGATGGTGTATGAGATAAATTCTAGATTCCTATGATTTGCTTTTATGAAAAATGAAGTTGAACTTCGATTGTAAAAGTTTTAAATTTTTCTACATTATTTCTATGTCTTATGTTATGATGATGCTAGAGGCTTGTATGAGACCCCTTCGGGGTCAAGCATGCCGTGTTACGTCTAGGGGGTACTCATGGGTCGTGACAAACTTAGTATTAGAGCATGAGGTTTTGGAAATAATATTTAGGTTCATGTCTCATGCGCCACGTCTAGTAGAGTCTTGTTCATAAGTGTAAAGCGTGCCACACTTATGAATGAGAGGCTATGAAATGTTTTGGAACTTTAACTTCTTTCATTACTCTTTAGTCGTGCTTTTGAGTCCTAACTCTATGAAGTCCATTCTCCTAAACCTTTTCTTGTGATTATAGGCAATGAATACAAGAAGGGCTAATGCAAGAAGGGCACAAGAGAAGAATGTGAATGAGGGAGTTCCTCCCCAAGCTCCTCAAGACCCTCAAGTTCCTAATGATGAAGAAGCTATGACTAATGTGGAGATAAGGGTGGCTCTCCAAACTTTGACTCAACTCATGACGGTTCAAACTCAAGCCCAAGCCATTACGGCCCAAGCCAACCGAGAAGTTGGGCCCCAAGTAGTCCCCAATGTGAGTACCATGGCCTTACGATTGGGAGATTTTACTAGGATGAACCCTCCTATTTTCTTGGGTTCCAAAATTAATGAAGACCCACAAGAGTTTTTGGAGGAGGTCTACAAGAT
>JAJOOH010011006.1:0-14936 GCA_029582605.1 Solanum gracilifrons | reverse complement strand
GATCCGGCTCCCCTCCATTACACCTTCCCTCCATTTCGTCAAGTACACCTCTAGATGAAAGACATGTGTCTTATTTAAAGTTTAAATGTCAAGATTATATTATATTAACAAAAATCTTAATCAT
This sequence comes from Solanum gracilifrons, assembly GCA_029582605.1. Taxonomy (NCBI): domain Eukaryota; kingdom Viridiplantae; phylum Streptophyta; class Magnoliopsida; order Solanales; family Solanaceae; genus Solanum; species Solanum gracilifrons. The sequence continues at coordinate 14,812 of JAJOOH010011006.1, read as the reverse complement.
AGTTAAGTTAACTAATTTTAAAAAACTACTCTCCACAATTGGTAAGAATTACAATATATTCCATACAAAATTTGATATTTATTAATATCACTAATTTCATCTTATATCTTTATACTTAAATATTAAATTGTTTGATATTTAAAGTGAAAATCAACTAAATAATTTTCTGTACTAGTAAACTTTATTCTTGAAATATTACATGTGAAACAAAAAACAAAAGTGAAGAATTATATCAATGTTGAAAAAAAAACCATAAAATAAAAGAACACGAAACAAAACTAAAAACTAAAAAGACAAAAGTTTTTTAAAATTAAACGATACCAAAATTATTCCAAGGAGAAAATGTGGCTATTGTACCTTTGAAGGAAAAAAAATATACATTTTTTTAAATATTCTTTTATCTTCTTTTTTTGTGTGTGAAATAAATAAAACATTGTTTTAAATGAAAATATTTTTGAAGATTATTATTTATCACAATTACGTTTCATGTTCTACAATTTTAATATTTAAATATAAAAATATAAGATGAAATTAATGATATTAATAAATATGAAATTTTGTATGGAATATATTGCACCTTTTACCAAATTTAGAGATTAGTTTTCTAAAATTAATTGACTTAACTATGATTATGATATTTGTTAATACAATATAATCTTGACCTTTAAACTTTAAATAAGACACATGTCTCTTATCTAGAGGTGCACTTGACGAAATGGAGGGAAGGGGTAATGGAGGGGAGCCAAATCCTAAATATACTAAGGTTATGCCACATTTGGCAACCTAGTGCTTATGCTATTTTTTCATTTCATCTCCTCTCAAATGTTTTGAATTGATTTTATAAGAAAACAAAATAAATAGTATATATTTATCTTATTGATGATGTTACATGTAGTTTATTTTTTAAAATGGTGATATCTAAACTAAACCAGTATAAACACACCTTAACTATTCTATTGCCAACATATATATAAAGTAACTCTGTCACAAGACTTATTCCCTTTGTACCAATTTGTATTGTCAATGTCTTTTGTTCTCAAATAGCAACAAAATTGAAGGACAAAGAAACTATAATATTCCGAAATTGGAGATGGGGAAAAGATAAGAAGTCATATCCAAATGTATTAACTTCGACCTCTGTCCATCAAGATTTAGACAGATTGAAACAAATCACCTAGTTAACTTTACACAAACCTTGTTAACACTTGTTCATTGCAATAACAAATGTAGAGATGAACTTTGGGCAAGTAGTCTAAGAAGGAAAAGAACATTACTCCATTCATCAAATATTCAGTGCTATAACAAAACAAAATTGCTGTATCATGGATAGAAGATGGCCTAAAAACAAAAACCCTTCTAACTATACACAAATATCTAACTCTTCCACACTACCTTTCGCCCTCACGTGTACAAAATTTTATGAAACAATTCCTGACACTGAGAATAATGAAAGGAATACGCGTATGGAATGGCAGTGTGAAACATAGCACGCTAAAGAATTCTTTGTCTTCTGTTGTTGTCCTTACCTTTTTTGACAACTATTGGTGCAATTGGCAGTAGCAATCTTGCCTGCAATCGAGGACTGCTTCATGGCAAAGGCGCCAGTATTCTTTGTACGGAATAGACACCCATGGCAGTGTCGGAGGAAGACCAATCTTTGGAGCAGATGGAGTTCTATATAATGAGAAAGTAAACACAAGTGAGAAAGCCAGCAATATTAAGAGTGTATTGGTATGACAGAAGTCATTTTCCATAAAGAACACTTCCTGAGAAATGTTTTCCGGTGTTTGATTGATGATTGGAAAATATTTTCTAAGAAAAGTATATTAAAGACTAATATTAATAATAATAATAATAAGTAGCAAGTAATATGAAGTAGGAAAAATGACTTCTGCCCATAAAGGAGAAAAGTCATTTCCCCTCTTTTGATGGGACCTCAAAGAACATTTTCTTGTAACTGAACACTAGAAAATGACTTCCTCGTGGAAAACATTTTTCTGAAAAAAAGACTTCCGTCAAACCAAACAAATCTCAAGAATTAGTTAAAAGGTGTAAGAGAAGATCTATTGAAGAAAAGTTGAAATACCTTTTCCCTGTCAGAACTCCATAAGCTGACAATGCAATAGAAGATCTAGATACATCAGAAAAAACATTTCTATAGTGTGGCCAAACTACTTGTCCTGCAACATATTTTTGCGGAGTTAGCAGACACAATAAACACACTTGAAAAAAGAATAAACAAGAAGCAAAGATGTTATACAACCATGAGCAAGTAAGATGAAAGTATGATACGCTGGGAACAGATAGAAGCTAGTTCTAGTTTCCAGCTTGACTCACTGACATGGTAAAATGGTGCAACAGTTATGTGAAAACTTGTCATGTATATTATTCTTTGTCGGTTTACTTCACTGGTGTCATTACAGTGGTAGTAGAAAAGTTCTATTACTTGGAAAGGGGAAATGTGTAACTATGAGAGAAACAATAAACATCCTGTCAAATTTACACTAAAGAGCCCTTGCTCAATCAATTGTTGAAGAAAATGTTTGCTCCCCGAGTTGTAGATACCACTACATGAATGAGATACTAACAGAAAAAGGTGAGGATGTTGTGGAATTAACATTTAAAAGTTGGACTTGCAGTAAAAAGGATCACACCACGTAAAAGGAGACCTCCTATCCAATAAAACAAACTCTAGAAGCAATAAATATGTTATCCTTCACCTCTTTGGTCACAAAATTTTAAGAATTAAATAGTAATGCTCAAGGACTTACTTAAGCTCAAAAAATTGCTGTGAAGAAATGAAACCAGAACTGCGGATCTACAGTGGCGGGGATCCTCAGATCCTGATACAGTCTTATCAGCAGATTTAACCTCTGCTGAATTAGTGGCATTTCTCTGACACAAAACAATCTCAAACCATAATCCACTAGGAAATCGTTTCCTCCTCATGAACCAAAAGAAAATCTTAATATAAGGTGTGGCATGAATTATAGATATGCCAAACTGAATGGCTATGCAAACAAAGCTAATGGTTGTCTTCATAATGGTGAAGAAAATATAGAACAATGAAGTCGTTGGTAGCAGAAGTAAAAGTGGAGTAAATAGGAGAGACCCAACAACATGTTGTTCCACACTGTATGCATAGCTATCTAGTCTTTGACGAAGAGGATTCCACTTCCTACCCCTGCAATTCAAGGAGGCAAACTGTTAGTGGTTTTTTAAGCAACCACCACAACAGAAGCATATTGGTGACTAACAAAGACAAAAGAGATCTATAAAAAGGAGAGACCTGACACAACATGCTTGATACTGGTTGTGCAAGAAAATGATATAGTGACTTTGTGAAAATAGCTCAGTTAAGCAGTCCTTTCCAGTTGAAAACCAAGCAAAGTTATGGTGGATGTCCATGAAGGAGTTGTTTGGTGAACACAGTTTGGGAAAAACAACCATGGGAATAAAAATTGAAGAGACAAGTAAATATAATAGAAAGCATAGACTAAATAGGCCGTCAAAAATGAACATTTGTTCCATATAAGTTAAATAATGATTATAACCAGAACATAGACAGCGAGGTTAGGTATTTTTGGTTAGTCATCTTTCCATTCAGCGGCTAAACTCCCCACGGTATCAGATGAATAACCAAATTAAAGTGTGAAGCTATTACACTCCCCTTTTGATAACCACACTCCTCTTCTATATTGTTAGACAATAATAACCTTGCCCTCTTTTACCTCATTCCTCCTCAGGGAATGACCCTAACATAGATCACACATTATTTTCCCCATCTTGATCTTGCATATCCCCCTTTTTCTGTTCCTTCTTTTCCTGCAGTTCCTGCTTTAGCAAATGGTGGCGTTTTCCGATCTGTTGCCCAAGAGAAAATAGTCCCTACGCCATGGTTAATATCCATAATTTTTTCCAGTCACCCCGGAAGTAAAATTATTGACTAATTAATTCCAGACAAAGGTAAAGATCCTTGTTTTTTAAGTTTAAAAGGGGAGAACTGGTTCAACTCACACTTCACTAAAAATGATGAAAGATTTATTTTTAGCTTTTAGGGCATTTGGATTGAATGTTCATAGGGAACACTTAGTGTTGAGTGATGAAGCTTCAATGTTTACCTCCTCTTTCCAATGTTATTAAGTAGCCTACAAGAATGAACCAAGTTCTGTTGTATGCCAAAAAGAAAAAGGACTATATATTTTTGGTCACCATGTCTAAACCATGTAGTGACCTCAAAAAGATAAAAGTTGATTAACCCTGGATTAATTGATCAATACCAGTCCACAAGATACTTTAGAGTGCAGATAGCATTATAGGGAAAGATACCTGAAAAGTCGCCATAAAGCATCTACTGCCTGTATTTGCCACGAATATAGCAGTGTAAGCAACCACTGAAGAGCAGAAACATGTGTAGTTGCTAGTGAAATTGTGTCGATGATCAGAGCAGCTGCTGCTGTCAGACCAAACAATGAACCAAATACAGCTATTACTTTTATGAGATGAATCAAGAAGAAACCCAATAACCACCATAGAGTAGACCAAATTTGAATAGCAATCAGGGAAATTGTCCCAAGAACTCCGGCTAGCTCAGTATTCAACTTGAATCCCGCTGGGTTTCCCATAAGCCACACACAACCAGTACGCAGAAGATAGTTAGTGGCATTTTCAGAAAAACTTGAAACCCACACGCAAGCTGCTCTAGCTCGAGACCACAATATGATGCCAAGAAAGTTCCCCAGAAGTAGATCAACTACAAGGCTTGCCCACATGGAATGTTTGTGAAATGCCGCTTTCTCAGCATATTCCACACAGGATTGAGACCTAAATACAAGTCCTCTTAGTGCAGAAATTAAAATCAGAAAGCATAGCAGAAAAAATAGTATACACATATCAATCAATTGCACCAGGTTCATTATATGAATCCTCTGCATTCATTTTGCTCTATCCAGAATACACAGAACACACATAGCAGGATGGTTCAGAAAAAAAGGTTATCAGAGAAAGTTTACCTGAGACCATAATCTTTGAGAATAACCGGCCAATAGAGGAGCTGGCAGCATCGAATTTCCATATTTTTGCATGTATTGGAGAATACCTTCTCCAACGCAACATAGATATATGAGTGGGACACATGGATCAAGCAGGCATGGAAGAACTGAAGGATGACGTAGAAGATAGTAGAGAATGATGCAAGCAATATAGCAAGCAGTTGCCATGTCAAAATAGAAAACCTGGCAAGACATTGGATAGCTATTAGAAATAGCAGAGAAACCAATGAAGCAGCAGAAAATCAAAGCATGTCAAAGTTTAAAAGATGTTACATGCAAAAGAAATGGAAGGGAGCCCTGGATCTTTTGGCAGAATAATTTGCTTCTGTAAAGACTCTAGCTGCATTAGCAGTGTTGATAGATAGAATTACAGCATCCTGTTTATCAGATAATTGAAAGCAAAGAGGTTTAGAATCAGTCAACAGTGCAGGTAAGATTAAACTTCATAATTGGTTTACCAAGTCAAGATATGGCCGCTTCCTGTTAAGATCCTTAACCCATTCAGGCTTCTTGCAATGGTTTGTCACCTGCTCAGATGAACTCTTGAAACCCAATGAGTAATGGTGGCCACCAAACACAGGAATTCCATAAAACACTACCTGAGTTTATTGTGAAGAAAGATAGAACAATAAGGAACTGCAAGACAAAGTCAAGTAAATCTAAGGATGTCGTATGGGTGATTATGACTTACATACGTGGACATCTAATTGGAATATGGTTTCTCCCATCCTATGTATATGATGGACTTTTGGTATTAGCTCTACTTTTCTGCTAACAGCTTGAGAATTATCACATACAATCTGTGCCCAAATATTATCCTTTAAAGAGAATGCCCTACTCTGCTCTAGTATTGCATCCAATTTGTGACATCCACATCTCCATCTTCCACGTTTCCCTTCAGGTGCATGTTGTTCAGCACACACACATGTCCTCTTACTAGTAGAGTTGACATGCTTTTTCCCTTTGCTTCTGACCATTAGCAACTGCCCATTGCTGCTGAAATCTGCTGCATAATAACCTAGCAGAGATAACTTGCTTTTATCTTGTAGAAACACAGGCATCTTTCTGTTTATGCCTTGAAGAACCCTCTAATAAAATGAGACAGAAATCATCATATAATAAATTAGACAAAAATACTAGTACAAGATAATTGCAACAAATTTGTAAAAGAATAAAAACAGTTTTCATAAAATATATATAGTGCACATGTAAAGAAATACAACATAGTTATCTGTACAAATGAATCAAATCCATGAACTAGCATGGGATAGTTGCAAAGTATAAGTAATAAGAATGTGATTTCCTATAATTGTGGACAAAACTATAATGGACGGAGGGTTATCACCCACAAAAGCCACTTACACAGTACATGTTTTTGTGGGTGTATAATTGATCCCAAACATCTCTAAATCCACGTTGACATATGTTCAATGATTATCATCCAGACTTCTCATATCAAATAAAAACCAGAAGAAACTTGCTCAGACCAACCATATTGATCCATTTACTTGAGGTTTAGAAATTTTATCTCCTTAAATTAAATGCATTTACTTTAGTACCTAAGCTTTAAGTGTGTAAAGGGGAGAGAATGGTATTTTACTAAAAGCACCATACCAAAGAATGTTACCACATTTTCATTGGTTATTTCTTAGCATAAATGTGGCTTATATTTGGAACAAGGAGGAAGTTCCACGTTAACTACCCTCATATTAACCGCATGTCCTCATACCATCTATTTATGCAGATTCCTCAAATATAGCCAATAAAGATTCATTAGTCCCAAAGTTTCCTAATTTTTTAGCAATCAACAAAAAATCTAATTCATCACAAGTTATACTCTATAGATGCCAAACATTATCTCTTTTTCAAAATAAAAAGGCAAAATTTCATTGCCAAGTTCATCTCCATAAAATGGTGTCAAACAGTTAAATAAGAGAGGGAAGGAAGCTCAACCTTTACCCACTTCCCGTTTCCACACTTAAAATATTAACCAGTTCACTATGTTTCATCTTTTTCATATTTGAAGATGATCACATCTCACCCTTTATTTCACTATTTTCATATTTGAAAATGATCCCAGCTCACCCTTTATTCCACCATTTTGACATTAACTAGCTCACCATTTTCACAACAAACTTTTAGAGTAAGGCAACATGCACTTTTTACAACAAACTTGAAAACACAACTTAGATACTCAATTCACATCACAACAAACTTGAAAAGATAAACTTAGAAACTCAATTCACATCACAACAAACTTGAAAAAACACAAACTTGGATACTAAATTCTCATCAACCCAGATTGTGAAATTTGAACACCAACCCAGCTCACCAATGTTTCATCTTTTTTCACATTTTGAGATTAACCCAATTCACATTAAGGCATTTTTTTCAACTTTTCTCACAACAAACACTAAATTACATAAACCCAGATTGCAAAATTATGAATCTTTGAAGGGTTATTTAAGAAATTTTACCTCAAGATTCATATGGGTCGTCATAGAAAGAAGTGAAGATTCATCGCAAGCGAAAGCAACAACAATGTCGAAAGAAGCATCAGATGAAGAGATAAACCAACCAAACAAGAAAGCATAGGAATGCAAATTAGTCAATTGATTTAAACAAGAAAGATGGGTTGGCCACCAAAGCCTGCACTTTCTATTGGTTCTTCTCATTTGTCTATTCATTTCTACTTTTGATTCAAAATTTTGACCATTTGGGTGTCTAAATCTTCCATTTTTGTGGCTTTTGGGTGGATTTTTTGCGAGTTAATTACAGATCTTTGTGGGATTTTGAAAGCTCTGCGAAGAGAAGAATTACAGATCGAAACATTGGAGGGGAGGGGAGGGGAGTGACTGGGGAAGAGAGATTCGCTTTGGAAGTTGCGAGTAGTAGGGAAGTAAAGTGGAAGAATGTTTCTTTCTTGGTTATATCTCTCTTCTATTTTTCCCCTTTTTATTGGTTGTATTTTGAGTGACTTTATATTTTACTAATTTAAATTGTATTTCACAAGTAGAATTTGTAAAATATGTTTAGTGAATAAGACTTGTAAATTATTATATTTTGAAAAAGAGATATTTAAATGCAAATAACATTTGACAATCATATATAAGAGATATGATTGGTATCTCTTCTCTTAATTGAGAAATGTGATTTATAAGTTTGCATTAATTGCTATGTTAAGACACATTTGAGAACAAAGAATTACATTGTACACTTGGGATCACAAAGAAGTTTGGATTTTCTTTCGCATTAAAGCACATAATGAGTTTGAATATATTTAAATTATTAAGATTTAGAACAAAGTCTAATATTATTAAGAGGTATTTGTGTGACTTGTGAGGATAATATTCATCATCACTTTATCCACAATCATTAGTTACTATCACTAACCACCTTTGTTATCACAACCACCATCATCACTAACCACCTCTCCTATCACAACTACAACTGTCACTGTCACCGTCACCATCATTGTTAATCACTTTTTTACTGTTGTCTACTACCAATCACCTATGTCATCACATTTACCACATTTGCTAACTACTATTTTCAGTTGCTACTATACTTACCTCCCCCATCATTACGATTATATTCATGGTCACCACCATCCCGTTTGCTAGGATTTTGCCTCGATTTTTCTTATTATATTTGAGTTTTACTCTTTTCTAAAAGGAAAGTTAAAACATTACCATAATTGTTTTTACCTTTCGGTAAAGAAAAATATAATTTTCTTTCATATTTGATTATTCTTTATTTGGAGGAAACATTTGGAACTTTATAAATTAAAGATCCTCTTCCCATACCAAGGACGTAAGAGTATCCACAATGTAGTTATTAAAGAGTTTTGTTTATAGGAGATATTCTCTAAACAATCACATTTATTGATCACATATATATTACACTATTACAAAACTATTCTTCAAAAATACAATATTTATTGATCAAACTTTAATTTAATAAAAAATAAAAATTGAACATAAGTTGTAGTGTACTAGTATTTAATATCATCTTCCCACATATTACAAACAACCTTCTCACGTTGAACTTACATTTTTCAATTATACGATCGAGAAGATGAACCAACATTGTTACTTTTAGCCATTTCTTGGTTAATTTGGTTGGTAAGTCAAATATAATAAAAATTGTTGAATATAAATAGTAAGGTAGGAATTGATTTGAAAATAATACTCCCTATGTCCATCTTTACTTGTCTACTATACTAAAAATAGTGGTCCAACAATACTTGTCCACTTTGAAAAATCAAAACATAATTTACCCTTTTATGTTTGTTTCACCCTTGCTATTAAATACTATCCAACATCTAATACATTTCTCAAAACATTAAATTTAATACTCCATCCATCCGTATTAGTTGATCATCTTACTAAAAATAGTTGTCCCATATTAGTTGTCTACGTTACTAAATCAAGAAAGCATTAATTATTTTTTTCCTATACTACTCTTGCAATTAATTCTTTTTTGAAAGTGTTCACATTTCTTTGTAAAATTCTCAATAAGTATTTTAAAGGGTGAATTAGTAAAACTATCTTCTTATTTATGATTTCTTAATATGCATGTAAAAAGGAAAGTGATCAACTAATGTGGAACAAGAGGAGTATACTCTTATTATTTATTGTTTCTTAGGGTGTGTGTCAGACTAATAATGAACAACTATTGTTGGATAAAGAGAGTAATAAACTTTATGTTGGTGATAATAATCATTATATGTGATATAAATGATTCTAAAAGTAATGATATGAATTATAAATTTTATTTACATATGAAATAAATGGTTAGTTGATATAAATGTATGATTGTCTTTACAAAATATACACTTGTTGGATAATTGTTATATTTAAAAAATCTCAAATCATGATTTTTGGAGAATCTAAAATTTCATCTCATGATATGACATCATCGTGAGATCGTATGTCTAAATATTGATTTATCTCGCGATATGAAATCACATGCCCAAACACCTACTGATAATATTTGACTATGCATAGTTTATCTTCAACTAATAAAATTACGTGTCTTGGATTTCTTTATATAAGAAATACGTGATATTTAAAGTACTTCCATAATGTTATCATTTTCAAATATAAAGTAAAAGTATAAATTAGACATAGTAATTTGATTATTGAGTAGTTTAGCACGTTCGAAATGAAAATTCACAATTTTGAGGGATTAAAAAGTATACAAGTCATCTCTCTCATGCCGACATCGTATGTTAGCTAAACCTGCGCTAGTGGTGTCACCATGGCAAGAAGACGGGGAAGAGGAAAGGGAAGACCAAGACGGGAAACTATTCTCACTTTGGGTAGCGCTAATGAGGCAAGACTAGAACCAGAGGGGAAGAAGAAAGTAACCCCTGCTGCCACACATGCTCGAGGAACCCTAACTAAGCCCACTCCGATCTATGCAACTGATAGGGTCAAACAACTCCACTTGAGTACGAGAGCTACTACTAGCAAGACAGAACCAGTAATTGCGACTGTGCAACAAAAAGGCGAGGTGAGTACCAATGATACAGTAACTGGGGCACCCCCCATTACAACCACAGAGAAAGGTAAAGCTCCGATTGAATCATGGGCTAATCTTTTTGCTAAGAATAGATTGGTTACAAATGGTATGGCTCTATCTTAAATCCCACCTCAAGTAATTGATGGGAAATCAATCATACATTTAGATAAAACAGAGGTGGATAGGGAAATTGCAAAGTGGAAGTGTGCTCTAATAGTGTATGTCCTTGGTGAGTCTCCAGGATACAATACCATGCATAGATATATTAGCCAGACCTGGACAGAGGTAGTGGCGCCTGAAATATTCAGCATAAGGAGGGGTATTTCATAGTGCGGTTCCAATCTGTGGAAGATATGCAAGCTATCATTTTTTTCGGGCCGTACTATATAAATAATAAACCCCTAATTTTAAAGAACTGGACAGAGGATTTTGATGTTGATCAGGAATTCCCCACAAAAATCCCTATATGGGTTAAATTTCCCAACTTACCCATGAACTGTTGGGGTTGTGATTCACTAAGCAGGATTGCAAGTGCCATTGGAATTCCAATGTTTGCAGATGAGTGCACGACTAAGCAGATGAGAATTTCTTTTGCTAGAATGTTGGTTGAGGTGGATGTTACTAAGCCACTACCTGATAAAATCAATGTCATGGATCCAACTGGGAAAACAATAGTGCAAGGAGTGAAATATGACTGGAAGCCTATTTTCTGCCAGAAATGCCAAGTAGTAGGTCATGAATGCCTCCATGAGCAGTCTATGAGACGCAGAAGAGCCCTGAAGAAGGTAGTGCAGAAGTGGATCTCAAAGGAGGTAGTGAAGCCAGTCGTAACAACCGCAAATGAAGTACCTAGACAAGCAATCTCCCCTACAACTGGAACATCTGGAGTAATTACATATCGGCAACCTAGTCCAAACCTAACTTTGGAAAGCTTTCCTATGCTACAACCTACCCCTATTAGGAATCGGTTCAGTCCACTGAGTATGTTGTGGGATGAAAGAGATATTATACCTCCTGATAAAGGGGGCCAACCTATAACTCAATGACTTGGTTATTTTGGAATGTTAGGGGTGTAAATAAGAGATACAAGCAGAAGGATATTAAACATGTTCTCAGAAAAATAAACACATCTCTTTGGCAGGTTTGGTAGAAACTAAAGTAAAATCTCATAAAGCAATAGTGATTAGTAACAACATAGCTTTTAAGTGGGGCTTTCTACACAATTATCAACATGCTAATAAGGGGAGAATATGGATTCTTTGGGATACATGCAAGTATATAGTTACTATGATCAAAGCAGGGAACCAACTGATATATTGTCGCATTGAAGAGATAAGTGCAAATGTGAATTGTTACCTAACTGTGGTGTATGGCTACAACACTGGCGATAAGAGGAAAGAACTATGGATTAACCTCAGAGACTTGGCAATAAGAATGACAGCCCCTTGGCTAATTTGGGGAGATTTCAATGCTCTTTTGTACGCAGAAAATAGGCTCTATGGTAATCCAGTTCAGCCTACAGAAATTGCAGATTTCTCTAATTGTTTACATGATTTATATCTTAATAAATTGTCTTGAAAATGTGAGTACTACACTTGGACAAACAAGCAGAAAGGCTCAGATAGAATCTGCAGTAGAATTGACAGGGCACGTGGAAATTTTGAATGGATGATACACTGGGGTCACGTAGTTCTCAATTATAGCTTGCCAAACATATATGATCATGCTCATATGATGCTTAACATGACTACTCAACCAAGTACTAAGCCTCCTTTCAGATTCTTCAATCTATGGGCTGAACACTCCTCATTTCTGTCGTTGGTGGAGAAGGAATGACAAAAGAGGAAAGCTACAGGGCACATGAAGAATATATGGTTACACTTAAAGAGCCTCAAACAAAAATTTGCAAAGCTTAATCAAGAGGAGTTCAAAGCAGTTACCCAGAGATTGAGCAATGCCAAGACTGATCTAGTTAATATCCAGGAACAAGTGGTTTTATAATGTACTGATGGATTGCAGAATTAGGAGAAAAACATTCTTGAGTACCTCGAAAAGTGGTCAGGAATTGAGAAGAGCATACTGAAGCAAAATCCAGGGCAAAATGGATTAAACTTAGTGATACGAACTCAAACTATTTCTCAACTGTCATTAAAGAGATGATTCATAGAAAGCAAATGAGTGATCTTACATCCTTAAATGGTACTAAGTTATTTGCTTAAGAAGACATTAAGCAAGAAGTGGTACAGTTCTACCAGAGTCTAATGGGATCATCCACGGACAATCTTTTAGCAGTTAATAAGCTTGTCACAAGTGCAGGGCCTACCTTTGCATCAACAAAGGATGGAACTGTGTGCAACTGTGACAGAGCTCGAAATCATCAATTGTTTGAAGGCAATTGGGGAAGACAAAGCCCCTGGTATTTATGGCTACAATGTGGTTTTTTTAAAAGAAAGCTTGGAACATTATTAAAGAGGATGTTACTGGTGTTGTACAACATTTCTTTATCATAGGGAAGATATATCGAAACATAAATTATACTGCAGTTACTGTTGTGCCTAAAGTTTCCAACCCAATGAACATCAAATAGTACATACCAATAGCCTGCTGCACTGTAATGTATAAAGTTATTGGGAAAATCTTGGCTACTAGATTACAAAAGGTTGTCTTTACCATAATCAATCCCACTCAGGCAGGTTTTGTTCCTGGTCGAAGAATTTGAGATAATATCATCATGGCACATGAGCTTGTAAGGTCTTATACTAGGAAACATGTATCACCTAGGTGCATGATCAAAATTGATTTACAAAATGGGTATGATAGTGTGGAATGGATATATCTGGAGCAGGTGATGCAAGAGTTGGATTTTTCCAATCAATTCATCTCTTGGATTATGGAATGTGTGAAAACTATTAGTTATTCCATACTTGTTAATGGGGAACCAACAAAACCATTTCCACTAGCAAAGGGTTTAAGACAGGGCGACCCAATGTCACCATTCCTTTTTGCGATTGCTATGGAGTATCTTAGTAGATGTCTCACCACACTTGTAGGAGTAAAGCAGTTTAAATTCCATTCGAGATGTGCTAAATTCCAAATCACTCATCTATGCTTTGCTGATGATGTACTCATGTTTTATTGAGGTGATAACTCTTTTGTCCAAGCTATGATAGAACGTTTTCGACTATTCTCAGGTGCTTTAGGTCTGCAAGCAAACATGGGGAAAAACTGCATATATTTTGGAGAGGTAACTACATAAGAAAAGGAAATAGTAGTGGCTTCTCCTGTGGAGATCTCCCATTCAAATACCTCGGAGTAACTTTGTCCACCAAGAAGATCTCTTTAATTCAATGGTACCCGCTGATCACAAAGATGATAGCTAGGATTTCCTCTTGGACTTCAAAGAAACTCTCATATACGGGCAGAACACAACTTGTCCAATATGTGCTATTTAGCATCCAAGCATACTGGGCTAAACTATTTGTACTCCCCGCTAAGGTAATAAAATTAATTGATAGCTATTGAAGAAGTTACCTATGGTCTGCAAGTAATAGTATCACCAAAAAGGCACTGGTAGCATGGAATAGAGTTTGCTCTCCTCTATGTTTTGGTGGACTAAACTTGACTAATGTGAATGTATGGAATAGAGCAGCTATTGCTAAAATTCATTGGGCACTGGCCAAAAAAGAGGACAAGGTCCGGATAAGATGGGTTCATAGCTATTATATAAAAGGGCTACAACTTGAGACAATGAGGGTACCTACACAAGCGTGTTGGATGATACGGAAGATAATTGAAGCTAAAACTACTTTTGACCAATTCCAGGTGGATAAATCAAGCAGGCGCAGTCTAACAAGGCAACTCTACATGCACTTGCCGAACCTAAAACCAAGAGTAATATGGAGGTACTTCATGTACAAAAATGCAGCTAGGCCAAGAGCAAGATTTATACTGTGGTTGCAAGTGCATAATAAGCTATTGACTACAGATAGACTTATCAAATGGGGGAAATATGTGTCTCCAATATGCCCCCTATGCACTTTGCACAACGAGTCTAGGGATCATATTTTCACTTCTTGTGTTTATGGTATCACGACCCGGGAGCACCCCCAAGTCGTAACAAGGCGTACTCGACCCCGAAGGGGTCTTATACGAGCCACATAGTCATTCATTGCATTCAATAATGAAAATAGTGCGGAATAAAAAAAAACTTATTTACATCCACACATTTAAACTTC
>JAJOOH010011005.1:0-16501 GCA_029582605.1 Solanum gracilifrons | reverse complement strand
GTCCTATACCTTTGGCCGGGAATAGGATGCTCTGGCAGCGTGAGGTCGATCGTTGTATCATCACTATAGCTCTTATGTGATGGTTGTCGGTTAGAGAAACTCCCACAGCAGTTATTGTATTTTCATACACAGAAAGTATTGTATTTTACATACATCAGTTCATTTGTATTTCTATATACATCTCAGGCTTATTGTATCTTTGCATACACACAGAGTTTATAGCATGTTTTAAACAGTCTTTCTTTATATCGCACTTGTTTTAAATTACCTTATATTGAAAGAAGTCAGTCAGGTTGAGTTGAGTTGAGCCAGGCCAAGAGTTCGCTTGGGGCCAACAATGGTCTCCGAGTGCCGGTTCCGCCCAGGGTGTAGGCTCGGGGCGTGACAACTTTATGGTAGAAATTTCTTTTATTTTAAAAAATAATGTGAAATGAATAACTACCAACAAAAATTCAATCATGTACAAAATTTATAAAATAGTAAGAAACAAACGTGCAACGCATGTTCCTAGAAACTAGTATTACTAAAAGTGGGAAGCTCCAACCTTTAAAGTTGGATTACCATTTTACCCCTTCATTATATTAAAATGTTATAAATTATTTAATTAATTAAATAGTAAAAATAAAATTATAATTCACCCAAGGCTTAATTACATGTTTCAAGTTCAAAAACAAAATTCTGCGTGTTTAGATAAACAAAACGTCAAAACATTTCAAATTCTTGGCTACGTTAATTTAGAAACAGTTAATATTTAAAGGAGGTTACTTTTTTAAATGTTGTCATACTAAATGTTAATAATAGCTAAAATAACGATAAGAAATAAAAATATCTCATTTTACAAGCTTTCCAAAATTAGTTTATACATTTCCGGAATGATTATAAATAATTAAAAATAAATAATAGGTATATAATTTAATAAAATAATTACTATAAAAACTTGCAGTAACTTATGACTTTATATGATTTTCTATAGCACTAATATTATAAGTTTAAAAATACTTTAAAGATAAAAATAATTTTAGAAAGAGTCTTTTTCACTACCCCATTAACTACACATACATACAATGTATGTTATTTATTTATGTCATTTATTAAATTAATAAATTTATATTATCTTGAGCTCATAGTTATAAATTTTTTGCAGAAATTGAAGAGTGGTCTTTTTATTATTCAATGCAGATTACTATATTAGTAAATTTCCTCCATATATCAGCTCACACTTTTGCATTACTCTTCTTTTACTCAACATACTTCCTTTCATGGTTAGGTAAATATATTCTACTGATTTTTTCTTCTCTTCTTCTTATTACAATTTTACATTTTTCATTCCAATTTATTGATACTATTTTTCCTAATTTCGTCTTTCCTTTTCTCAATAGAAGTTGTTGTGTGCAATCCATATGAATGGTTATGTTTTCCCTTAACAAAAAGGCAAAAAAATCATATAGATCTATATTATATTCTTTTTTGTATATAAATATTTGTATTAATGTGAAGTATATTACATAGATTTATTACCACTAACTCTTCATTATGTAAATATATGCAACTCCCACTAATTATATTCATTATGATTTTTACTACCACCTCTCATCCATGATCAAATGAATTAATGTCATATTTATAACAACTCTAAGTGCTCTTCAATCTTATCCTATGAATAGTGACATTTGACACAATATTGTACACAGGTAAAACAAAATGAAAAAAAAAAGAGAAGAGAATCTCTATGCTCTCTTCTCTTGTCTCTTTTCATTTGTTTTTTTTTAATGTTTATGTTTCTTGTTTGTTGTTATTGTATAACTTTTTATGGTTTTATGGTTATTAATATTGAGAATTTACATTGGTTAGTTGTTTTGTATACATTAACCTAACATGTGGTATTTTAGTATCCTCATTTGAATATTGTATTTGTACAATAATTAGTTAATTTTACTTTATGCACTTTTAGTCAATTTTATGATTAAGGGTGTATTCTTTTTATTAGGAAGATATATGTACTTTCTATCGTAAAAATGGTGGATATTTTTTTAGTAAATACCAATAGATTTGAAGGGGATAAAATATGTCATTTGCAATACAAAAATTATATGAAATATTTTGGGATAAACGTGCAACGCATGTATCCAGAACTATTGATTAAAAATGAAAAGAATTAACAAAAAAGCAAAGTGAAGTAAACGGAAATAAAAAGCTTCCAAGGGAAAAGAATAGCTTACATCAGTTGAAGAGCCATTCGTTTTAATCATCACATGCATTCCCCATCGATCTTTATGGTGGGAAATTGAGCAATATTTGGCCAGTATTCCCCCTTGTCAAATTCTAGTAGTGGTTTGAGCAATGGGCATTTGTAAATATATAGTTCAGAGAGGGAAGAGAGCATCCCTTTTACGGGAAGAGATTGGAGATTAGGGCAACGGGAGATCTCCAGGTGAGAGAGGGAGGGGGGCAGTGCCCATTCAGGAAGTGATAGGAGATTAGGGAAATCACGGAGTTGTAGATTTTGAAGTGGAGTGAGTTGCGAAAACTGGCGTTGTTCCATCATTGACTGAATTTGAGGTAAATTACCCCCAATATCTAGAGATTCAAGAGAGGTGAGGCTTTTGAGATGTTGGCTGCTTAATGTTTTCAGATTGAATATCCTAAGTCTTAGAATAGAGGAAGGCAACTCCCAATTCTCACCACCAACAATCTCTTCGTCACTGCCATAATGGTAGATGCTTAACTGTGTGAGACAGGGGAGTCTCTGTAAACGCCACTCCTCTCTGCCATTCACCAGCTTCGTGCAATTACTGATCTCAAGGAGTTGTAAATTGAAGGGCAATCCTCCTTCAGGAAAGGACTCTATTTCTGGACAATTAATCAGATACAGATCCTTAAGAGATGGAAGGAGTTCCTGCATACGTTCTGGCAGCCACTTCAGCTTCTTACAGTCATCAATAATCAGTGACGTCATCTGGGTCCCCCCACATGCCACCGAAAGTATTTCAAGATTCTCACAATTCTTAATAAAGAGAGTTTCAGTGGCAGTAGGAATCAAAAACCTAGTAAGGTTGTGGCAACGCCGTACACTCAAATAGCTTGCTCTTGGGAGCAACTCAGGTGATATATCATCTATACAATCACATTCTTTCAGCTTCAAAACCTCCAGAAACATCTCACCAACTGACACCTCCAATTTCAATTTGTTGCAACCATATATCTTTATTATCTTCAAGGTAGTGGGCAGTATGCTAAAAGGAAAGAAGGTAAGAGAGTTACAATCCCTAATATCTAATTCCTCAATCTGCTTCATTCCCTCAAGTTGAGCAGGAAGATCAACTCCAACTTGAGGGCAATTATAAATGAAAAGCTTCTCAAGTGTAGGGAACTCTCCATTTCCCAGTACGTGCCATTGCTTCCACTCCGGCATATCTTTAAATTCAAGCTTCTCAAGACAGTTAAAAGGCTTTTTGAAGGACAAACTGCCATAGAATTCTTCCGTCACCTCTGTTATTCCATGCATCCCTCTAATCGAAAGGAATTTCAAAAATGGGAGTTCTAGTGCTGGCAAGGAATAACAGTCCTTGCAGTAGATAAGAGACAATTTCACCAGCTTAAGAAACAAAGGATCAGCTAGCCAATTTGGAAATTTTGTCCCTCTATATCCGGTTATTTCGACTTCTTTTATGTTTTTATGTGGGCTAAGCTCATCAAGAATGTCTCTTTCAGTTTGTGAATTGTCGGCACTACTACTTTCACTCCACTCCAGCGATAACTTGTCAACATGATTCTTCTCCCTCATCTTTGCCTTCACAGCTTCCCTTCTATCGACCACATTTTGCAACTCTACAACTGATAGAGATCCATACAAGTTCTGTGCTTCACCCAAATCTTCCATTCTCAAACCACCGAGAAGAAACTTGGCTCCCATTAGCACTTGCAGGCTTTTCAACTTGCTCAGATGTAGGGGAACCTTCAAGTGAGAAGTGTTGCTTATGTCGAGGTAATGTAAGTTGATCAACTTCTCCATCTGCAGCGGTAGCTCCTCAAGATCAGCACAAGATGACAGGAGAAGTGTCTTTAAGTTATACAATCCACAAATTGAATCTGGCAACTTTTTAATCTTTGTCTTAGAAATATCCAAAAATCTCAAGATCTTTAATTCGATAAACAAGTCATTTGGCAACTCCTCAATCTCGTAGCCTGACAATGATAATGCCCTTAAGGATCTTAGTCTTGGCAGTATGTTATGCTGCACCCTCTTGCTTAGTTTAATTTGGCACCAATGGAACTGGATATCGATTGGAAGTAATGTCCTCAGCTGCTCTGAGTTAAAGAGTGATTTCAGTTTCTCAAAGTCACCACCGTCTCCTATTGAATAGGACATGTGCCGACATTGTTCCAACATATGTGATCCTTCGTTATCTTCCAACCTTATACAAAGATTTGAAGATGCAATTTGGGCCAAATCATTGACAAGGTCATGCATTAAGAATTTCTCTGAATTCCATTCAGAAGACTCCGAGACCATTTCGAACAGTGATCTTGATCTCAACTCAAGAAAGTATTGGTTACCTGAATGAAACTGCTGTACAAGACCATTTGCAATCCACAGGTGAATAACTTGGTCTTTGCAAAATTCATAATCTTTAGGATATATTGCACAATAAGCAAAACATTGCTTCAAATGTGCAGGAAGATCATTGTAGCTCAACATCAGTGCTGGTAATATACCATTCGAACAACTTGGAAGCTCCCATATTTCACTTCTTAAAATGTCTCTCCACTCATCCACCTCTGATTTGCCGCGTAAAATACCAGCAAGTGCTTTTAGAGCTAAAGGCAACCCTTTGCACTTGTCTGCAATTTGTTTTCCAACCTCTTCAAATTCTGGACATTCCTCAGGATCTCTATTTTCTAGTGAATGTCGTTGGAATAGAGCCCAAGAGTCTTCACTAGACAGAACTCCCATGTAGATTGCCCCACTACCCATCATCAAGGCAACACTCTCTTTCCGTGTCGTCACAATGATCTTACTTCCGATATCTCCTTGTAGAAAAAGATTTCTCAAGTCATCCCACTCAGGATAGTTATCCTTGAAGGTGTTCTAGTTTCTTGTTTAGTCGAAACAAAATGCTCCTTTAAGCCAAGGCGACCAATTTGCTTTTCCAACACCTCCAGTTTTTTAATAGTGTCTTCCAACTTCCTCTTTATGTTAAGAAAGAAATCATCACTCAAGCACAGGTTAAGGTCACTTACTTGCTGGTTGCTTGTTTCTGCAAGATTTTGAAGCTGAACTTCCACTTTAAGCCTCAAAGCTTCATAATTGACTTGTTCTATCAAGTTTTCAGCAACGTCCACGGCACTCTGAAGCTTATTTAACCACTGGCTCACAAATTGATTTGATGCTTTCTTATTCTCTGCATCACTTAGCACAATTTGAAGACCAAGCAAAATGTCCCCCAGCTTCTCAAAGAGCTGAACATCATCTGTATGCTTCCGAAATATGTTGAGCAGATCACCGTTAGGAGCAAACCTATCAAAGAGAACATTCAAAGCTGAAGAGAGAAATGCACCACCAACTGCTAACCCAATCTCCATTTCTGAAATCTGCAAATCAAAACAAGGAGAACACATTATGATTTTGAGAAGATAATTTTTTCTATTTTCAATTAATAAATGGAACTTTACTTTACCTGTTGAATGCTAATAGTAATTTGCAAACAAGAATGATCACTGATTTGTTATTGATCTATAATTGGTACAACTATAGTTTTCTACAGTCAACAACTGACAGCTATAGGAAAAAAATAATAATTTAAATTGAATAATTGAGGCAACAATAGTCTTTTATCTTAATTGAATAATTGAGGCAAGAGAGGAAGGATATTTTATATATTTTGGGTGGGTGGGGGATGTGGACAGCCATAGAAGAAAAAAGAATCAAAACTGTCCCTTTTTTGATCAAAAGTATCACTTTTCACCCAACAACAACACTTTGTCTTCATAATGTTCTACTCCCTTTGTCCCCCAATTTATGTGACACATTTCGGATTTTGAGATTCAAACAAGTCTATCTTTGACCGTAAATTTTTCATATATCTTTTAAATATTTTGAATTATCAATTATTGTGACTTATAGTACTTTTTATGTAGTTTATAAATATATAAATTTCATTTTAAAAAATTTGAAGATTCCATGAGCAAATTCTCGGTCAAACTTTAACTGTTTGACTCTCGAAAAGCGAAATGTATCACATAAATTGGGACAGAGGGAGTATTTTCATTTCTTCTTACTTTACTATCATTTTTATACATTTTATCAAAGCACAAGGGTGAACATGTCCAACTCTGAACCGCACAAGTCACTGGAAAAATTGAAACAACAAAAATTATATTTTTTTATATTTTTAATTTAGTTTGCAGTATACTTAACTATATTTTATGTAATATTTTTATAATATTGATTTTAAATTTTAAATTTGGTATATAATTTTTATAAATTAATTTTCGTTTGTATTATTTTTATATAAGATTTAAGTTAATTTTACTATAAATTATAAAGAAAATATAACCATTACAAAAATGAAAAGTGCAAATATAATATATATTATTAATAAACAACACAATGTACTTTATATAATCGAAAACAATATATATAAACATTCAATAAAGTAGTGATAATTGAATATCTACTCTAGGGGCAGCAAACAAATGGGTCAATTCAGATATAGACGGTTAAAATGAGTTAGGTGAATATGAATAAAATATTTTATCCACTCATTTGGATACGAATAAAAAATAGGTTAACTAACGAATAATATAGCTATAACTACTTTGCTCATAGTGTAGCAGGTCCCCTTGCATACCAAACAGGCTCCTCTAGGTCTAAAAATATTCTTGAAATAAAAATGTTCTTAGTTAATAGTTTAGTTTAAAACTAGTATTGTCATCAATAGTTTGGTCCAAAAATAATCTTATTGTTACTTAATGGAAAACTGTTTTTTTTTTCAAATTAATAGATTGTTATTATATTCTTTTCTGAATAATAATTTTTTCTATAGCAAATGTTTATCCTACTTCAATTCAAAAAAGATTAGAGCCCGTTTGGATAGACTGAAAAAAGTAGCTTTAAAGTCAAAAAATAAAAAATAGGGGGAGTCCTACTTTTGGTTTTTAATTATTTTAAGTTATTTTTAACTTTGTCAAACACACTCAAAAACTAAATATGACTTAAAAATAGATTTAATCAACTTTTAAGTTAATCCAAACAGACTCTAAGAAATAAAAATATTTATTTTATTTTCTTAAAATTTCTTAATCGTTATTTAAATGTAAATTAATGATGAGTTACTATGAACTGATATATGCCATAAATTATGAGTTAAAAAGTACATGAAGTTATTTTGTTTTGACTGATAAAATTAGATTAGTTTCTTTTTTTGAACTTGGTCTTTTTTTTTTTAAAAAGACAATTTTGTGGGGTCTATTACCCCTTATTTTTGTTATAAAAAATAATATAAATACCACCTTTTGTGCCAGCAACACTTTTAACAACATGTTTTTAAAGTTAAGAACATATATCAATTTGTTTAGATATATGTGCTTAATTCGTTAGATTTATCATATCGTCTGCTTTTCAACGAGCAAATTACTTGTACGTTTATATAAATCGTACATTAACAATTATTTTCTAATCTTTTGTTCAAAAAATTGAATGTCACGAATTGTATATATGAATTGATTATATTGTATATATATGTGAGAAATCGTGTAAAATTCTTATATAATGTATATGTGTAATTAATTGTATAAAAATCATATGTCAATTGTATATATGACAATCGTGCATGATTCGACAAAAAGGGTGTGCTGTAATTTCTTAATTTTTGGTGTAATCTGTTTGTATATATGTTTGTGTAAGGTTTGTATATTGTAGCATGTTCATACTTTTGTATATATGTATAATTACATTCTTTTATACAAAACTAAATATTTGTATAAATAAACTATATTTGTATTTGTATTTCCTTTGTATATATCTATATATTTTTATGTGTATGAGTATGTGTATATGAATATGGTACTTAAATATACAAATATACAACTTTCTCAAGCAATTTTGTATATACTACCTTAATATACAACTCACTATATGCATAACTTCAAGTAATTTTGAATATAACTAATAAAATATACAAATTACAATATACAATTATGATTTAGGCATAAATTGTACATAGAAGTCAAGTAACCTTTTATATAACTAACAAAATATACAAATAACTAATACAAGTGTGATTTAAGCATGAAATATACAATATACATATATCTATATACAAATATGATTTAATCAGAATATATATATACACACACACGAATATACAAATATCTATCTAGAATTGTGTTTTAAGCAAATACATGATGTTCATGATGTTCTTCAGATTTGCCCAAATCTGAAGAAGCAGATTCAATCTCCTCTGAATCACTGTTTATGACTTTTCTCTTACTTCCTCCTTCAACAATTTTAATGCCGCTTGCCTTCACATTGTTGATGACTTTCTGAATTGCAATTGGGTCATTTTTTTTTCCTTGAATCTCAATTCTTCAATAGATTTTTCATCTTGAACTTGTTTAAACTTTGCCATAGACCCTGCATTGACCCCAAAATCCTGAATTAAAACAGATCGAAAACTAAGGTGGATTGTCAACAACTTTGACATGCAAATGGTGTACCTCTCGCAATCCTCTTAGATGGAGAGGAATCATCCATTTTGTTTTTGAAAACTGATAGTCATATAAGTAAGAAAGTTTTTTCTAAAAAAATTATCAAAAAAGTAACAAGCATAATACATATATAATTGTTGAAAAACAAAAACAAAACAAAACAAAGATATTCACCCACGATTTTGACGGTTACCTGCAAAAAGTGAAAACATGATTGGAGGGAGAAGGTGAAATTCAAATTTCAAATTGGAAGTGGAAGAGTGATTTTAGGAGAAAGATATGGAATGAGGATAAGAGAGATAAATTTGATTTTGTATAAAATTATATACAAAAGCATATGAAGGGCTTTGTTGGTTCGGTATACAAAGAGGTGGTGGGTCCCATTAATTATGACAAAAATCTGAAACTATATTTACTGACAGTAAATAAATTAAACTATACCCTTATTGACTAATAACCTAGGGATGTTTGCCAACTCGCGTAATTTTCCCATCAAATAATCGTATGAGATATTTATTCTCGCTAAGTTTATCAACTTTTTTGGAAAATGATAAAAAGAAGCTAAAGCATTGGTGTTTTGTATCCGTTGAGAAAAGATTCTTTATTCATAAACCGGCTCTTCTGTCAGGTTTAATTTCACGGGATTCAGGCAATTGTCTTGATCATGACTGCTCTATTATTTCACAAAGAGTTCGAGATGTACTAGTATTATTATTTAGTAATTGCGTATCTTCCTTTTTTTTCAATGTTTATTACTATACGTTGCTTCATTTACTTTGTACAATGTAATTTTGTTATCATATCACTTGTTGGATTACATTGGGTATGTTGTTGTCGAGATGTACTAGTGATTAGAACTTTCCATTTGCGATTGTCCTGTCAGGTTGTGTATTACAAGCCAAAATGGTGTGAGACTAGGCTGGTTTTGATGTCCTTTTAGGAAATGATAAAACAAAGCTAAAGCATGGGGGTTCTGTATCCATTAGACGGAGATTATTTATTTGTAAACCGACTACTCTAGCAAGTTTTCACGGTATTTAGTCAATTGTCTTGTGATGAATGTTGAGATGTACTAGTCAAAATGTTGCGAGGTATTTTGTTGCAGAGAATGAAAAGATAAAAAGCAGTATTGATTGTTGGTGGTGGACTTACAAGTGCTAAACTTGATGCAGTAATCACTGTCGATTTTCCTCAGAAGAAGGTAACTTTGGTGCAAGATGGATCCAGACTACTAGAATTTAGAAGGTAACTTTGATGCAGTAAAATGTTCTAAGTAATAATTAAAGTTTTTGAAAGATATAGTTTATTAGTTTAATCATGATTAGGGTGGTAGGTTTAGTTGCAAATAAACCAGTACAACTTCCAACTAATTTTTTCTCTCTCTCTACTTTCTCTCTCACACATAGCTCATCAAACAAGTGCGCCAAAAGTGGGGGATGGTATCATATTCTCTTATAAGAGAGGCACGCCTGCTTTTAGCTCGTAGTTTCACTCTTGCTTTTGCCTTACCTTCTATTATATTAGTAAAGGGCGAAAACTTGAGAAGTAAGGGAATATCGATGGCCTTTGTTGAACAGAGAGCGAACCACGAATAAGTTGGAGATGAGGGTGATGAGTTGGGCTTTGAAGAAAGAGATAGAGGTTCTCAAGAGCGGATCTTCAAGAGCAAAGATCGGAGAACAGTAAGAGCTGATTTGTCTCAATTAGGCTTTCTCACACATACACACAGTTAAACTATTTGTGTCAAAATGAAAAAAAGATTGTTATTTGTGCAACTTATAAATTTGTTTATGGGGTGATTAATAATGAAAAATTGTTATACATTGATTAATAATTTAAAATTTTGTTGTAGACTAGTTTTATAAGAATTTGAGTTTTGAATTTTAAGAGCATTTTATCCTTTCTAACATGAGATTTTTAATTCTAATCTAGATCAATTATTCTAGCTACAAACTGATTAATGAACATTGAATAAAATATATTTTCTTAAAATATTTTATCTTAAATAGTTATAAGTTATATACGTTATCTCATATGTAAAATGAAAAATAAATTTTGCTAACTTAATGTGAATATTATATAAGGTACAGTAAAAAAACCTTTAAGTTTAAAACATACACTATTTTAAATTGATATCCTAATAATTAGAGATAAGGACTTAACTTATTAGAAGTCTAAACTGAGTTCTCTATATAAGTAAGACAGTTTGTACTTTGATTTGACATCTACTCCCTCTGTCCCTATTTATGTTACACCGTTTGACTTGGCACAAAGTTTAAGAAAGGAAGCAAGACTTTTTGAAATTTGTTGTTTAAAATAAACCTTAGACATTTGTGTGGCTATAAATCATTTCACTAAGGGTAAAAGGAGAATTTTGAAGTTAAAATTGATTTTAATTATAGAAAGACGACACTCTTTTCGGGACAGACTTAAAAGGAAGAACGTCTCTTCAACAATATAGTTGGAATTTGGATTTACTTGTCACTTGAATTCACTAACTTACAAACGAAACCCCCCATCCCAAAGTCTCTATATATGCAGAGACAGTCATTTAAGCTTCTATTCATAAATTAATCAATAGAGATAAAATATAAGGTCAGTTTCCCATTTCATTATGTATCCGAGGAATTGAAATGGAGATAATAGAAACAGATTCAAGAAGCCTTACAAATGCTTTAAATGCAGGGTGGTGAGCAGCCATTTCATACATACAGCAGCCTGATCAAGAAATGAATGGATTTAAGATACAGAAGAAGCCCACAATGACATGTATATATCAAATAAACACAAGATTATTGCAACAACAAACCAGTGTCCTCAGAGTTGGGAAAGAAGATAACCTTATGAAATGAAAGGTGTGGTAACATATAACATACAGAGGTGAGAGGTTCGTATCTCCCAAAAATTATTGGAAATGAATGTCTACAGAGAACTCCAATATAATTTGGCACCATATTCAAAGTAAGATATAAATGCACTAGAACCAGAATGAAGTAAAGGAGTTACATACCTAAGGACCAAATATCTGATTTAAAACCGTATGGAATATCCGTAAGAAGATCCGGGCACATGTAATTGGGAGTTCCAACTACCTGGAATATAAAATAACACTATTAGCTTACGGAAACATCTCTTCCACTAGAAGTATTAGCTTATTTAGTTCCATGAAGTGATATCTTCCATTATTTCTAGTTATTTTTCTTTAGCCTAGTGGGTAGGGACGGGGGAGGGGATATAGGCTAGGTCATCCCGAATGTAAGACTCCTGAGTGTTTCCGTCCTTGGTTCCTGTTTTCTCTAAGGCTTTGCTAAGTGGGAAAATATTTAGAAACTAAATGCCAGGTTTTATTTAGGCAAAATATAGTTCAGATTGTGCTTAATCATCATGCAAGTTCGTACTGTTGCCCATATCTGATCCAAAATGATACATGTTGGACACAGAGCACATCATCAATGTATCTATGCCAGTAATAAACAATATAAGACATATGAACCAATGCATGTCTCTAGGTCTGCCTTCTGTTAGACTAACTTTTACAGTGTAAATAATTAACCAAATGAATTAAACACCAACTTGATTTACCCGTGCCATGCTGTATCCTACATTTCATTTTAAGAATGTAGAAACTAATTAGAGCTACGTAGGTTAGGTGAAAATAACAAAGAAAAGCATCAGGTATCAGATACATACTGAAGAAGCCAAGTCATCAGCCTTCAACGTTTTTGCAAGGCCAAAATCCCCTGGAGAGAAAAGTAAAAGGGAAAAAAATATGTAGGCATACATCAGAAAAATCAAATGTATCTATCTTCACTTCAATAAAAGAACAAAAGCATTGATAGTTACCAAGGCGAACATTGTGTTCCTTGGTCAGAAAGATGTTTGAGCACTGCCACAAAAAGGTGCAGAAATCACCTCAGAAAATAGATTGGAGAGCAAAAAAAAATAAAAAAACGATATTAACAGATAATAAGATACACACTTTAAGGTCACGGTGCAGTACAAAGTTTGAATGCAGATATTCCACTGCCAACAAAATTTGAGTGAACCACTTCAGAAGTTTCTGCATTATGAACATCTCTTGAAGGATTAGACACCCGAAAATGGCAACTAACTGAAATTTATATTAGAGCAATAATACATTACCCCAACCAATTGAACAAATTAACTCGTAAATTAGCTATAAACTTGTTTTCCCGTGTCCGTAGTCTACAATCTAGATGTACAATTAACATGTCCCAGAAAAATGATAAAACGAAAATACATTGTCAACATACCTCTACTGGAAAATATTGCCCATTTGCTTTTTTCATCAGTTCAGCCCTATCAAATGCATTGTTAAACTTAAGTTTAGCAGTTAAATTAATGAAAAATGAAAAGTTATATAGAGACTTACATATCACCACCTTCGCAATAGCCGGTAACAATGCAAACATAGCAGCCCTACAGTATGATTGACATGAGAGTAAAATAATCACCAATTTCAAGGATATTATAGTCAACTCAGCACTTGAAAACAAAATCAGGCTTCTCACCTTCTCTACCCATGCTTCCTTGAACTCAACAATAAATGGATGTTGAAGACGAGCGATTAGTGTCATCTGCACATCCAAGTTGCAAGAAAATCCATGTCAAGAATTTTGAATAGCTATGCATTTACGTAAATTTACATAGAGAAGAGAGTCTCATGTGCCAAATAAACAAGAAGAGCCAAGATGAGAACATATTGAGATGAAAAATGTATATGATAGAGACAAAATGGAGCATAACTAGAAAACATAAGAATTTAGCCACATTTATTTCTTGAAGTTTACTGATATAAGTTCCCAGTATAGAGTGAATTATGGATGTATAATCTTTATCAAGTGATATGAAAACACTCTCAAGGGAAACCACGAGCTAGTCAAGAAATCGGGTAAAATCAGAATTGGCAAAAAAGATAAAATTCAACTCTGAAACCAAAAGAAACTAGATAAAGGGATTCCAAGAGCATCCCTGGTCCCAAATAGAAGTGAACTTCAAACTCAATAGTTGATGAACATAAACTATTCATGACAAAAAAGCCATCATATTCAAACTTTTAAGCCAAAGAAAATATTTTTAATTTCCAGTACACTCTGCCTGAAATATACTATTCAGGAGAAAAAGCCATCATACTCAATGATTTAAGCTAAAGACAATCTTCTCTTCTTCCAGCACCAAAATTTCTGTATCCTTATTTAATGGCCTGTTTGGTTCCAAAATCTGTTTATTTTGAAATGTGTCTTTTGTCAGAGGTGCTTTCCGTAAAAGTACATCGGAGAGTAGTAGTTTGTATTTGGCTAATCAATTTGTAAAACACTTTGCTAATATTAGAGCAACAATTTGTGTTTGGCCAAGGTCAAAGAAGTGCTTCTGGAACAAATCTACTTTCTTCAGTTTCTGAAATACAGCTCTTGCTACTACTCAAAAACACTTACTTTTTTCCTAAAAGCTCGGCCAAACAGCTCAACTCTATAAAATAAACACTTTTGACTTCCTCAAAAACTTGGCGAAACAGGCTATTAGTAACTCTTGATGCACAAAATGCAAAAACCATAACCAAATAAAATTGAGAAACAACACAATGTACTACCTCGTGATGAGCAGATCTCCTGCAACGTTCAGTTTGTCGAGCTAATCGAATCTTCTTGAGCACATACCTATAAATTCAAGATACCCCACAAAGACACAAAATCAATAATACATCAAATTCAAATATTATAAGCAGTTTCAAGAAAAGAAAAAACTTTTTAAATTACTTCTTTCTTTCCTGCTTGTGATTAACTAAAATAGCAGCATCAAATGCTCCACGCCCAATCTGTTCCATGATCTCATAATGTTCCATTCTTGACTCCATTACTAAAATCCTAAACTAAACACTTGAATAAATCCAAAAAAATTATGCCAAGAACTCTCAAAAATCAGTCACACTATTTTCTTCATCAGTCAAAACAACTAAAAATTCAATCTTTACAGATCAATCCCATAGAAAAAAAAAACTGCCAAAAAACTTTGATACTTATAAACAGAAAACACATAAAGATTGGTTTTTTATTCAAACTTTGATACCCACAAACACAAAACACATAAAGATTGCATTTTTATTCAAGAATGGTAAGATTGAACTCAAAATAGGCTTTTGGGTATTTGAGAAATCAAATGTAGAACACTTTTTTAGGTGAAAAAAGAAAAAGGGGTGGATCTTCTTAGAGTGAGTGATGTATTGCTCCCCTTTTTTGAAAAAAAAAAAATGAAAAATCTATATTATTATTATTAGTACTATAGTATTTTGCTTCTTAGAAAAGGGGTTGATCTGAAGAAACAGTTGTCACAGTTCTCAGCTCTGATGAATGCATATGTGGAGTGGAAGAGCATCTATGAATTATTTTTAGTTAATAATTGATACTCAGGCAATTCCAAATTTCCAATAATATGTGATTCACTAGATTTCTTTTTTAGTTTATACTAGGTAATTTGCCCGCGCTTCACGCGGTCATAAATAATAATTACATTGAACTTGCAAATAATTTTTTACTAATATTCATATATTAAAAAAAAAAAAATAGGTTCTTAAAAAAATATTAGCAATATTCCAACATGAATTTGATTATTTATCATTATCACATAACTCAAGAACCTCTAATGAATAAATTATTCAGAAAATAATAAATCATTGGTTCTTTAATCAACATTAAAAGAAAAATAAAGAAGAAAATAAGAATATATATACAAAGGTGTTTCGTAAGTTGCATAGAATTATACAATTATGATATATATCTCAGAGAAAAATTCAAAAATTTGTTAACAGATTCAAAAGAAGAAATACGCTTGAACATGAAAGCAATTATAACTTTTGAACTTGCATAATGAATTTCTTCAATTGATAAGTGAGAAACTTCATATCTATGTTAAAATAGATAATATGTAAGCTTATATATAGTACTTTTAAGTTATAGAATTTTATATAGAATATCAAAACATGAATTCTTGGAAACGAGTACAATAATTATTTTCTACACAATGAATATATGTACTATATGTGTATATGTTCAATATAATTGGAGACAATAACTTTGCAAAAACATAAACAACATAGTTTAAAACATGTACTCAAAAATAACAATTAACATCATAAGCATAAATTAATGACTGTAAAAAAAAAATCAGGATATGTAAAAATAGAATGAAATAGAAAGGAAAAAATCGAGTCCACTGAATGCACAGTGTCCCCTTAAGAAAAGTATTCCCCTCTAATACCTGAGGTTTAAAGAATTAGATCCTCTTAGGATGGAACGATTTTATTCACCAACGTATTGATACAAAAACAATGGTGTCAATAAGCCACTCAACAGGAGCAAAGTACACGACTATTTAATTGTGCAGAAGAAGAAGAAGTTCAGAATTTTTGTTGTTTTAAAATGAGAGGAAATCCCTCTCTCTATATATATTATCTAATTAAATCAAACATTTAATTAAATATCTAATTAAAAAATATTATTTTGCGCACCTTAGGTAAAAGTTAAATAAAATTCAATTAATTAATTTTTCAATTACATAAATTGAACGGGATTTGGAAGTGGAAAAGTGGTACTTTAATGCTCAGACAAACGTATCCAAGGAATTCACATAATACATGATTAATTGCTTTAAATTAACACATCATGTATTACTTTACCTAACTTTTACAATTCCTATAATTTGTCTTTTCATTTTCTTTAACTTGACTTATCAAATTCTAACACTTCTAAATTAGTAATCAATCTTTGTTAATATA
>JAJOOH010011004.1:0-15290 GCA_029582605.1 Solanum gracilifrons | reverse complement strand
TTTGTCATTTAGGGCATTTTTTCAATTATCTGAAAGTATTCTCGTGACTTTGCAGGCATGGTAAGAATATGGCTTCAACAATTATTACACTTCAAATGCATTATGGGGGCTATTTTTTATCACATCCTGAACTCTGGTATGCTAATGGAATTTCTTATCTTGAAAAAATAAGAATCGATATGGATGAGCTTCATTACATGTTTTTTAAGAAATTAACTAGAGAATTGGGAGTTGAAACCTTTGGGTGCAAAGTTAACAAAAGAGGTGGTTTTTACATGTTGAATAGTGATGATGATGTGTTGAGATTTATTAACAACTTAAAGGGTGGGGACTTAGTTGATGTGTTTGTGGTACATCAAATTAGTGCTCCTTTAATTGTTGAGGATCCTAATGTGGTGCAAATAACCCAATTGTTTACTCGCAAAAAAGGTAAGCCCCCCCCCCCCCTACCTATTGTTATAAATGTTAGGGCTAATGCATCTTCCCCTCACCATCTGATAAAATGATACAAATATAAAAGATCAGCAACCTAAGGTAGACAACAGTAAGAATAAGGAGATTGTTGCTCCTGAGGTTTCTTTAGAGGACTTAGATGAAGATGAAGGTGAAGGTTAGGGTAATGACTTTTCTTCCTACCACCTTCAAACATCTGATGAATCTGATATAGATGTAGATGCTGAACAATCTAATTTTGAGTCACTTTATGGTGTTGTTAAGAACATTGATGATTTAAGTGACTTGGATACTGAGTTTGTTAAAGCTAGGCAGTCAAACATTTAAGAACAAGTTAGTAAAGAGAAGGCTGCTAAAATAAATGTAGATGAGATACCTTCTGGCCCTGTAGGTATAGATGCTGGTTTTGAAGATATTAATAACAATACGAGGGGAAGAAATGAAGGAAAATTGGGTAGGGATGACCTGTATTTTAATAGCTCAAATCCCGGCAGTGATATTAGTGAAGATGACGGGGATCCTGTTGAGCCTGATGAGGTTGTAGATCCACCAACTTGGAATTCAAGTACAAACGTCTATTTTGACCCAACTGCCAATTTTTTTTATCTCAATTGTATATGGTTTTTGTGAATAATGTTTAGTTTAGAGAATCACTACAGACTTACTCTATTCAGAAGGGTGTGAACATTAAACTTAAACCTAATGAAAAGGAGAGGATCATGGAAAAGTGTAATAAGAAGGGTTGTCCTTGGCATATTCTTGGAATTATTGAGGGTAATACTAGAAATTTTATTATGAAGACATATTTTCATGTCCATGAGTGTTTCAAAATAACAAGAAACAATTTGTGTACTCCAAACTGGATTTGAAAGACTTACAAAGACAGAATCATGAGTGAGCCTAACATCAGACTCCATCAGATTCAAGGCTTGGTAAAAAAGGATTATGGATTGTATGTTAGTAAAACAAGTTGTAGAAGAGCAAAAACGAAAGTCATGAATGAGCATATGAGTGATTTCATAGAGGAATTTGCTAGATTGTGTGACTATGCTGAGGAGTTGAAGTCTACAAATCCATGAACTATTGTGGTTGTTAGGACATCCAAAAATAAAATTCCTGGAAAAGAGGTATTCCAAGAGATTTATATTTGTCTTGGAGCATTAAAAAGTGGTTGGATAAAGGGTTGTAGAAGGATAATTGGTTTTGATGGTGCATTTCTGAAAGGTGTATGTAGAGGTGAACTGTTGTCTTGCATTTACAAGGATGGAAATAATCAGATGTACCCTGTAGCATGCGCATTAGTTGATAAATAATCTAAAGACACATGGTCTTGGTTTATCAAATACATCAAACATGATTTGGAACTGACACAAACTGAAGGTGAAGGACTCAGAGTTATGTTTGATATGCAGAAGGTATGAGAACACTTGTAGTTTTTTTTTTACTTTGCTATAGCAATTTCTATTTTACACTTATATTCCTATTGTTTTTCCTTGGCATGCCTTTTTCTTTGATAGGGTTTTAACCTAGCACTTGTTGATTTATTTCCAAATGTTGAGCATAGATTGTGTGCTAGACATATATGGGCCAACAGGAAGAAGGTATGGAGGGGTGAAGAAGGCAGGTTGCCAGGGCTCCATTTGAAGTTCATTTACAATCAAAACTTGATTAAATGAGTATGTTGGGAGAATGTATTGTGGAAGCTTTGTTAAAGTACAATAAAGAGGCATGGTGTAGGGCATTATTCTATGAACATAACAAGTGTGGCATAGTTGAGAATAATATGTGTGAAACATTCAATAGTTGGATCTTGGAAGCTAGATTCAAATCAATCATCACAATGTTAGAGAAAATTAGAGTCAAAGTCATGGAAAGAATGACTCTAATGAGGGAGTTTTCAGAAAAATAGGTAAATGATGTGTCACCTATGGGTATGTAAATTCTTAGTGTAACACTCGTAACTAGAAAGAACTTGGAAATAGTCATTTTCAAAAAGAATATAAAAATCTGGAAAATTTGTTAAGTATGCTAAGTTGGGTTTTGCGTCAACTTCAAACAATCATAACTCCTAGATCAGGATGAGTTAGCTGTGTTTTAAGATATCGTAAGAAAGA
Source organism: Solanum gracilifrons (assembly GCA_029582605.1). NCBI lineage: Eukaryota > Viridiplantae > Streptophyta > Magnoliopsida > Solanales > Solanaceae > Solanum > Solanum gracilifrons. The sequence goes on along the minus strand of JAJOOH010011004.1, from coordinate 12,723 downwards.
TCTTTCAATAATCTTTCCAACACCACAGAGTTTGCGCAATTTAGAGTTCGTATGAGTAAGATATGCCCATTTGAAGTTGAGTTGTTCAAATAAGGAAAGTCTAACCAGGATTTTAGAAGGGCATTATGGTCTTTTCCATACCCCATGACTTAATTTCGTTTTTGGTAATTAATTGGGGTTTAAACTGATAGGATTCAGTATACGCTTTAATGATATGGGATTAGGGTTTTAGAAAAGCGAAAAGAAGAAGAAGAGAAAGGAGGAGAAGGAGCAAAAATCGTCAAGTTTTTCAAGAATCGCTTGTGGATTTCATCAAGGGGTTATCCCTACGACGAATGTGAGTTCAAACAGCATTGGGTTCATTCACCCATGCACCAAACATGTTTAATTCAACATGAATTTGTCTTAAAAGTTGAAAGTTTGAATGTTCTTCATGTGTGTTCTTGAATTTACTTTCGTTCTTGAATGTGGGATGAGATAGAGGAGTTCTTGAGAGTTTAAGGTCGATTTTAGAGTTGTGTTGGATGAGATTCTTGTGTACATATGCTGGGTATATGAATCTAAAGGGAATTTGAGAAAAAAAACCGAGTTTAGGAGAATTGGAGTCATAAAATGAAGAAGGAAAAAGGCGGCAGAATCTGGGTACCGGTCCGCGTCGTAGACCTGTTCCTTAGAATGGGAAAAAGTTCTCCTCGCATCGCGGAGCAGTCACGGACCGTTCTGCCTCAAAATTTATTTTGTGACCAAATAATTAAATGCATCTCCGCATCGCGGACTTGCTTCCAGACAGTGATTTCTTGATCTTTTCTCGTGTTTAACTATCTAAAAACACTCCTAAACATCATGAGATCTTTCCTATAAAAAAAATCTCAATGCTTGAATCCATAATTCAATTCAAGGATCAGTTAAGAGTCAAGTCAAGAGATGTTAAGAGCCAAGTCAACAGATGTTCATAGAGTCTTCCAAAAGACTTTTACAAATGATTTAACTTTGTTTTAAGACTTGAGTTTTGAGTTGAGTAAAGAGTAAAATTGAAGCTCATATCTTCAAAGTACATGGGGACTATGTATTCCCAAAAAGTTAAAATGTTTTCACGTTTAAACAAGGAAAGGAAACCTTGATTTTCAAATAGCCTTTGAGCTAGTTTTCTGAAAAGAGAAAACGCTTTCACAATTAAGAAATAGGGGAAACTTTGATTTCCAAGATAGCCTTTGAGCTAAGTTTTTGAGAAATTATCTCAAATCACAGAAAGAAGTATGTTTTTAAATATAAGAGCTAGTATCATATTTTGGGAGTAGTATTGAGCACTGATATGGGGGAGAATTTAGACAACTCACAGCCCCCATAAACCATGTAGCCACCATGGGTAGAAAAGAGTCATACTTTTTAGATGATTCCTTAGTGCTTTTTAGCACAGACTAGTAGATCCACTTAGTAGTTCAGGTTCTATACTCTTGGCAAGGTATAGGACTGCCCTGGCAGCGTGAGGCAAAACGATGTATCATCACAATAGCTCTTACGTAATGGTTGTCGGTTAGAGAAACTCCCATAGAAGTAATTGTATTCTTATATACACAGTTTATTTGTATTTTTACATACATTTCAGAGTTATAGTGTATCTTTGCATACACACAGAGTATTATTGTATTTCCAAATACACAGAGTTGGCATTCATGTTTTGAACAACTTTTCTTTATAATGCACTTGTTTTATACTGCTTTATATTGAAATGAGTTCAGTTAAGTTGAGTTGAGTTGAGCCATGTAAGTTCTTCAGTTCCTTTCAAGCTTTATACTGTTTTATATTGAGATGAGTTCAGTTAAGTTGAGTTGAACCATGTAAGTTCTTCAGTTCCTTTCAAGCTTATGTCTTGTTTTAGAATTCCCCTCGCATTCTCGTACATCCAATGTACTGATTCCATTTGGCCTGCATATTATTATGATGAAGACACAGGTAACCAGGATCATCATCCAGCGCCTCGTTAATCCAATTTAGCATTCAGAGTCAATTGGTTAGCCTCTTTTTTTTTTCCGGAGGGCTCCTTTGTTATTACTTCTTTTTAGTATTTCATTTGTTAGGATGATCGGGGGTCTTGTACCGACATCCATCTCAGTTGTTTTAGAGGCTCCATAGACTGTTAGATGTTTGTTCTTGAGTTTCTATTTCCTGTTTTAATGGTTGAGAGTTGAGTTGCAATTTTTGGCCAGTTAATGTTATCTTGATACATTCTAAGTGTTTATTGAGCAGTTGAGTTTACTTTTAAAAGTATTTTTCAAGAGTTAAGTCTTCCGCTGAGTAAGTAGTCATGCCAAGGGTTCGCTTGGGGCCAGCAATGGTTCTCGAGTTTCAGTCACACCTAGGGTGTAGGCTCGGGGCATGACACTTAGTGAGAATGCTGAACATGCATCCATATGTGAGGTTAAATTTAATAGATATAATGGCTATGAGACTAAGGATTCACCATATAAACATATTGTTAATCTCAAAAAGAAAGTGTGTACTTGTAGGTCATGGAAACTGAAAGGAATTCCTTGTGCAGATGGAATTACTGCAATGCATTACAAGGATCTAGATGTTGAGTCATTTGTTGATCACTGGTACAAGAAGGAAACATTATTTGAAGGCCTACAGTAGGTTCATTCAACCTATGACAAACATGAAGATGTGGCCCAAGAGCACAAGACCATCTATTGAGCCACTTGAAATCACTTCTATGCTAGGAAGACCAAGGAAAAATAGGTCAAAAGATAGTGATGAGCCTAGTAAGAAGAAGTTTTTAAAGGCTACAAGGAAAGGGAGAAAAATAAAATGTTCTTTGTGCAAGAATTTTGGACATAACAAGAAAGAATGTCCACTTGTTGTAAGTTTTTCTTTAACTTCTTCAACTATGTTAATGAAATTTATTTTTATCAATACTTCTTAATTCAGTTTGGAAAAAATTTGTATGTAGAAAAATGGCTATACTGCTGGAACTGCAAGAATTGCTACAGGTGGAAGTGTTGGTGCAACTACTTCAGCAGCTTCTACAGGTATAACTGGTGGTGCTACTGGTTGTAACAACTCGGAAAATGATAGGTTGAACTAGAGCCTTAACGTTTGGGTTAGTGTGACTTTAGGTTGATGCCTAGACTATGGTGCAAGCATGGGCCTAGGCTAGCAAGATAGGGTGCAAGCATGGGCCTAGGCTAGCAACATAGGGTGCAAGCATGGGCCTAGGCTAGCAAGATAGGGTGCAAGCATGGGCCTAGGCTAGCAAGATAGAGTGAAAGAAGCCTTGTTCCTTGAGGGGTTGTTTGGCGATGGGGTTGTTTGATCGCCCAAAGGATTAGGTGAGTCGCCCTTGTGCTTTTGTAATCGCCTAGTGGACTGCCCATTTAGCCTAGATGTTAGACCAAAGAGCGAGCTAAGTCGTAGCTCGCCAAGCTGGTTGGCGTGTTGCCCATTGGTCCCCCTCCATCGCCTTATGATCTGCCCACTTAGTGAGCTCACTAGAAATTCGGGCGAGCCAAGGGTGCACTTGGAGAGTCGCCTAGTGCACTTGGCGAGCCTAAGGGTCCAAAGGGCGAGCACAGATGGGCAAGGGGCAGATTTAAGTTGTAACTTTGTGGGTCCTTAGTTCTTTTCCAAAGTTCAGTCCATATTATTCTATTCATTTCCTAGCAACTACAAGATTAGACCTGAATTCTCTCATTTTAGTCACTACAAATAGAATAAAAAAGAAACCCACCTCCTCTCAAATACTTCTCTCACTAGAAATCCTCTATTAGAGATGAAGAAAAAGGGAGCCATTGAAGCTAGGGTTTGGTGATTCCAAGGTGGTTCTTCCTCAAATTGCTTGGGGACTCTTATTTAAGGTATGGTAGTCTTGATCCTTGTCTAATTTTTCATTCAAGGAGCCAATTCAAAGGTGATTTCAAAGCATGAAAAATCAAGGGTTTTACTCAATCTCATGGGTTCTTTCATCAAACATTTTCAAATGGTTTCTAATGACAAATTATGATTGTATTGATGTTTAATTGATGATTTATGATGAAAATATTCTATGAACCCATGAATTCTCTCAATTCCTAAATTATGCCTTTATGAAGTGGGTTTGTTGATCATGAATAAATGTTGATGGATTATGTCTAGATTGATTTAGATTGTTGAATTATTGATGTTTATGTTGAATTAAGTGATTGAATCATGTCAATTTCCTATTCGATTTTAGTACTTTGGATTTATAGGCTGATGTTGGTTCATGGCCTTGAAAGGCAAGTTATGACCTAATTACTTGTTGAAGTAGAATTGTGCTTGAGCTATTGATCCATTTAAAAGGTGGAGGTGTTTACTTACTATGTATATTGTGGTATTGAATTGATGGATCTCTTCCTTGTACCTCTATATATGAAGGATCTATGTATAATTATGATGTGAAGTATGTGTGCGTGATCTAAATGAATGAATGATGATCATGTTTAGAATGTAGTATGTGGTGATTGAAAGTATATTCTCAATTGACCTTATGAATGGTGATGTTTATGTGAAATGCTATTCTCACATTCTCACCCACACTCATGAATGAATAATGAATGAAGTTCTATGATTATGTTAATGATGAAGTACTTATTTAAAGGCTATTCTCAATCGTACTCTAGTGAATGATAATGACGTGTCGGGAAAGGACTTTCTCACAATAAGGGGATTCTTACGTGAAAGGCTATTCTCATCTTTGAATCTATGAGCTTTCCAATGAATTAATGTTAGGATGGGATGGATACTCATCTAGGAGTTTAAGCGGAGTATCTAGTAACAATCCCTATATCCCATTTTAATGAATGTTGGGTTTGAGATGGATACTCATCCATGAGTTGAGGCGGGGTATCTAGTAGCAATATCTTATCCCATAATTACAAACGAATGTAATGAATGTCAAGTACTCCGTGGGGAATAATGCCAAGCACCTAGTGGATATGAATTGGGGTGGATGCTGATCCGTGAGTTAAGGCGGGGTATCTAGTAGCAACCTCTTAAGATGGATGTTTATCCGTGAGTTGAGGCGGGGTGTCTAAAAGCAATCTCCCTATCCCATAACTAAGTGCCCACATAGGTTTAGCAAGTGGATCCACTTAAGCTATAAAAATGATGGTCCTACCTTAGGCAAGTAAGAATCTCTTTATCCAGTGAGAGTGACACTGGGATTCCATGTCAAGCTCACATGGTCTATGTCGGTTAAGGCTTACCCCCACAAAAAATGTTAATGAAACTCTAGCTTCTCAAGGATGCACTACTTAGTGTGGGTGGTGGTATGGGATTCCATCTATGTATTGCACAAGTAGGCTTTGAGAGGAGTCATGGTGTGTTCCTTTATAATGTTAAGTGAAATGAATGGGCTCTTATGATGATGTTAATAAGAATGTTGGCTTAATGTCTAATGAATGAAGGTGTTCTTAAAGAAGCTAATGAAGAATGGGTGACTTAAATACTTATATGTTTAATGTGAAGATGCATGCTATACTTGGATTGTATTATGAGTTACTTCCTTGTTATGACTTGTTGAGTATGAATGTGTCTTGTCTATGGTGACTTCAAAAGAGTACTTAGTGTGAGTAGTACTATGGGATGCTACTTGCACATTGCACAATATGACTTAGAGTTGTCTTAGATGTTGGTTTTAATGTGATGATGTGACTTATGTGATGTTTATGTCTCTTATATATGCTTTATTGTGTAAAGGTGGAAAGGATGAATGGTAAGTTCACTTTTGGTGACCTTAAGGTGGTACCTTAGTGTGGGTGATGGTATCGGACGCTACCCATATATTGCACAAGGTATAGTTTGAGGGTTGCTTGAGGTGAAGTTTAATGTGAAGGTAATGGTTTAATGTTGATTATGTTCAAATGTGAAAGTATGACTTGAATGTTGGTTGTGGTTGAATATTATGTCTTTTATGTTTATGTTCATGAAGGTTTTATAAAAAATGCATAAAAGCATGACTATCAAATAAATGTCTGTTTTAAGCGTGGTTTTTGCATGGCTTCCATACTTAGTACATCTAATGTGCTAACCCATATTTCTTCTCTATATTTACCAAAGTGTAGGGTTTGGAGATATTGGTGTTCTATGCTTGAGGAGTAGGTTTCTAAGGTGCTTGAAGATGAAGACTTGGTGAGTCCTCATAGTTTCGAGGACAAAACCCACTTTGTTCCTTTATGTCTTATAGTTATGTTAAAGATTTTGTATGGGCTAAGTCCCAATGTTGTATTCAAAGTATTAGATGGTTTGAGACAAAGTCTAGAAAGTCTTCCGCTTGCTTTTTAATGAAAATGTCTTCAATTGTAAAGAAAATTTTAAATTCTTCTCTATTTTCCTATGCTCTGATGTTCAAGAATGCTATGAGGCTTGTATAAGACCCCTTTGGGGTCGAGTACGCCGTGTTGCATACGGGGTATACCCTCGGGTCGTGACACTAGTGGTGCTACTGGTGGAAGTGGTAGTGCAACTATATTAGCAGCTTCTACAGGTGTAACTGCTGGTGGAAGTGGTGGCGCAACTACTAAAAGATCAGTCACTACTCCAGCAGCTTCTAGAGGTGCAACTATTGCTACAACATGTACTGATGGAAGTGGTGGTGCAACTACTAACAGACCAACCACTACTTCAGCAACTTCTGGAGTTGCAACTACTGCTGTAACAACTACTGGTGGAAATGCTGCAAATATTTCTGTAAATTTTGCAAGTGTTGCTCAACCAACAAGTCAATTTAGTACTCAATAGTCAACTACTAGTGCTAGTGGCTCAAAGAGAAGTAGAAAAGTTCAAAGAGGTGGTGCAAATCCCGAATATAAGACGCCAAGAACAGAGAAGCCAAGAACAACTGGTTTTGGTGTGCTATTTGGAGCAAATGGTAGTGTGATAGAGAGAGTAAGTATTATCATTTAAGGACCTTTAGTTTGATTTTATAGAATCTCTAACTAATATCATTATTGCCTTTTAACAGTCTGGAACTACTGATAGAGTGTTACATTGTGCTACATTGAAGAGTTAAGTGCCTACCAATATCGATCTTGGTTACAAACCCAATGGACTAAGGTGGAAGGGTGGAGCTGCAATTACTCAAAGGCAGCTACAAGAACAAAGTTACAAACGAGCCACTCAGTCCACACCAAGCACTCAACACACATAATATTTCATAGTAAAGACTCATGTTTTGCCTAGCTATATTCTCAATGACATTGTCTATGATACTTTCCATTGTTAACTTAATTTTCAACTGTTGTGTTAACTTGCTATGATAAACAAGTTATTTTAGCTTATGAATTTGCTATGATAATTATAAGTCTTAATCTGGATATTTTCATACATTATATTACATTATCATAGTACTCAAATGAACAAATCATCAATACATCTTAAATACAAAAGATAGAAACCAAATGACAACAATCACAACAACACTGATATCAATACTAATGCTCAATCTCCCCTGTCTTCCATGCCTTTCATGCCTTCCATGATCAACATTTGTTGATTGATTCTTCATGTAGCATTGTTCTTGGTATGTAGGATCAACCATAAATCCACATCCATTACCATTTGAATATTTTTGACGTAAGCCCCAAAACATTCTTCATGGATTAGTTGATGTTCTTGACATCTTAAGTTCAGCATGAAGTCGACAATAGCAAAAACAAAAAGTTATTGTGAAGAACAAAAAAATTAATGAGTAACAAAAAGGCGACAAAATTAAAATATAGATTGGGCCTGATCGATTGTGGAGAACAAGAAGAAATTTGGAGTGAAGAATTTTAGAGAGAGATAAACAAGTGAGAAAGAGAAGAAATTAGGGGAATTTGAGGAAGATGGCCAAAAATGACCGTTATTGGCTTTTTAAAAGCAGCTCACACTCCTAAAGTGGGTGTAATTCACGCACTTGAATTGCTTTTGCCACATGGGATGACAGGTAAAAAAAGGGTTTAAAATGTTGGATTTCAATGGGTTCGAGGGTTCAGTAGGGAAAGTCGTGAGTAAAAGGGGTCAGGTCCCAAACTGAGACAACTACAAGAGCCTCCCAGACCATTTTGCCTTAATTTTTTTTTTTAAAAAAGGAACTAAAATATCTGCTATATTATGGTTACACACATTGTTTAACTAAATTACAGGGAATCAATGATACCTAAAGCAATAAATTGTAAACCTTCATTGTACAAATTTTACGTGGTGATACTTAATAATACTTTTTTATCTAAATTTAACGGACTTTACCTAAAATAATACTTTTTTTAGTTTGTCGGTGCTACAACACTTTATGCTATCGTCATAATAATTGAGTTTGAATAATGCTTTCATAGTGTTAGAGAATGTACAAAATAGAACTAAATCCATTTGGTCTCAAGCTAATTCTTATTTTCTTTTGAATTTGAGTTTTCTTGACTCATCACCTAATCCAACCACTAAGTTTTGTATGCAAACACATAAGTAACATATTTGGGACTCTAAAATAATATTATTGGCGGTAATCTCTCATTCATCAATAAACTTACGTTATGTAGTTTCTTATTTAATTTGAATATATTATTATTACACATATTTTACAGTGATATATGCCTAATCTTATTGTGTATGAGAGTTTACATGGAACAAATATAGAACACTTAATTTTTAAGATGAAACAAAATATTTTAGGAATAAATAGGATTAACTTAGTAAACTATACCCTATATTTATTATTTTGCTTAATGAACGTGTGGGACATAGGGATTAGAAAGGTAAGAAATATTTCAATTAGATCCTAATATTTTATTAATTTCCAAATGCATATATTGCTTATAGAGTTTGAATAAAAACGGTCTCGGATGGAAATTTTTTCTTAAAATTAAAATTGATAAAATTGATCATAAAACAAATTTACTCATAATTTTTCATCACAAAAGCTATAAAAATAAAATTTAAACAAATTAAATATTAAAATCATTTTTTTTCTTGAGAAAAATACTAAGGCTTCATTTAAAATTTTACTTTAGGCCGCAAATCATATTGAGCTGCCCCTGTGTGAATGTAGTACTTCTTCTATTTCATAGGCCACAAATCATATTGAACCGCCCCGTGAATATAATACATTGTCAACATTACTAAAAAATGCCAAGTGTATTTTATGGTAATTAATGTTTTCAATACAAATATTTATCGTAAACTTTGAGAAACAGTAGAGTTCAGAGAAAATGCTCTTTAACATCCTTTATAAAAGTAAAAAAATGGACCCCATATTTATAGAAAACTTTTGTTTACTTTGGAAAACATTAGAGTTATAATTTTGAGAAAAAATAAATAGTAGTCCTAATATTGAGTGATAACAATGATGGAGATAATATTTAGGCTTTGCAAAAATTTTGGTTGGTCAACTTTGAAAGAAAAATAGTACTCCTATGAGATTTTATCAGAATTTGTAATGATCTAGATGTTACTAAGAAGTTTAGTTGTAATTATAACAATTTAACAAGTCACCTAATTGGTAAAGTATTTTTTTTGCCGTAATATATCAATGTGTCCTTTATTTTGGTCGCAACTATTATTTATATGGCCTCTAATTTTTTGGATGTGCTCAAGTCACATCAAGTGATTTTCCTTGTGAAATTTCTAATCCTCTTTGATATTTTTTAAAGTGGATTTCAAAATTGTGCATTATACAGCCTAACATACATGTGCAACACATGTGTAAAAAAACTAATATACTTAAAGATGACATAAATGCACTACAGATTAAAATAATCAATAATTTAAAATATTTTGAAGTACAACATTAAAAAAATGACAAGTTGCGATGATTTCATGCACGGGAAAGTGATCAAAGAAAATCACCCAAAAATGGTGAAATTAAGTAGTCTATTATTAGTTATATTTTTTTTGAACTCAAATTTTAAAAATGAATTAATTCTTATAATTATTTTTTTAATTTAATAAGCTCGTACGTGATATAAATTTAGTAAGTCCGTCTGTAAATTCAGAATAGTGAATAGTCAACAAAATATCAAAAGGTTATAAAACCTATCGCTATATCGATCAGCTCGAGTACCCCCAATCCTACTGTTAATACGCTCAAGACTTTCAAGTATCTCTGTTTCTTTATGGTTTTGTAATCAGGCAATCAACAATAGGTAAGTTTTTAATTACTCAAAGTATTATATTCTTCAAAGAATCAATTTTTTGCAATTTCTTTTTTTTTTTTTTTCATACTCTTTCTAGAATACATGAAGGAATTCGAAAAAAGAAACATTTTGTTTTCCAGTTTCCCCAAATTTTTTTCCTTTGGCAGAAAATGAGTGATGAGTGTAAAAGTTATAGAAAATCAGAAGAGGTTGGAAAATGAGACCAACACTTATTCTCTTCCATTCCCTGTAACTCATACACTCATCTCTCATTTTTTACCAAAGTGAAAAAAATTGGGGGAAGATGAAAAACAAGAAGTTTCTTTTCTTGGATGCCTTCATGCATACACTAGAAGGAGAATAAAAAAGAAGAGATAAAGTTGCAAAAACTCATATCTTTGAAGAATAGAACACTTTAGATAATTAAGAACATACCAAATTGTAGATTGCCTAGTTATAAAACTTGAGAGAAAAAGAGATACATGAGAGTATTAACCGAAGGATTAGAGATACTCGAGTTGATCAATATGGTGATAGGTTTTATAATCCTTTGAAATTTTTCTTTTTGATATTTTTTTTTTGACCATTCAATATATATTCTGAATTTATTATTGACAGACTTATCTGAATTTACGATACATACGAGACAATTAAATGAGAAAATACTAATTATAAAAATTTCTTTCATTTCAATATTTGAGTTTAAAAAGTCTAATTAACGATAGACACTTCCTCAATCTTGCCATATTTGTGGGTGAATTTTCTTTGATCAGTCTATTATGTATGCAATCACCGCAATTATGTTATACCTTTTAAATATTTTAAATTTATTAATTATTTTAACCCATAGTGTTTTTACGTCTTTTTTAAGTATAATATTTTGTCTACACATATATTGCACATGTATGTTGAGTCGTAAAATAAATTGAAGAGTTTTTCCACATATAATTAGTTGTTGAGGCTTGAAAGTCTACAAATTATCAACAATATGAGTATTTCAGTTGAAAATGACTATTGATTTTATATTCTTTGATTTATTTTTTCTATAATCTTTTTTGCTGAGATATTGATCTTTGTTCTCTATTCAACTTTAACTATGAAGAATCGATCTTATTGTTCCAAACATGAAATAGATAGATTTTTATTGACCATTTAAAATTTTGTATATACTAGTGGACTATGCTAAATTTGCGTCATGTAATGACAAATTAAAATAGACAACACTAATTATATGAACTTCATTTTCAAAATTAGAATTCTCAAACCAAATTTTTTTATGAGGAAAATTGAATATTGACAATAAATGTTTAGTTATACAATTTTATTTGAAGATCATTTTCCCTTTAGGCTTTAGGTGAAAAGATGATACTAATGGGGGACAATACTTATAATAGGAACAAGTAATGTAGAAAGGATAAAGTAATTGAACTGTCAGTATAGTAAAAAGGATAAAAAATTAAGTTCTTTAATAATACCTTATGTCATTTTACTTGTGCAATACCACTTTATGGATCAGTGTCCCAACATCTTCATTGACAAGTTGCACAAATAACATCTTCAAATATTATCTTTTGCCTATTCAAACTTAGGTTGCACATTTTAATTTAAAAATTGTACTACAAGGGCAAAGAATGTGTATGTGTGTGAGTAATTTGAGCACTTTCAACATTTAAAATGAGATTGTACCATTTTACATGTCAATAGATGTTACACTCTAATCCAAATGAGAGTTAAAAGAAACAAATTAAAAATGATTTCAAATCCATGTCAATGAAAATAAATATGCATATTCCTGAGGCACTAACACGTTCTAGGTAAAAGTGCAAAATAACAAATGCATAAAAGGGAAAAAATTGGAAAAACAAATTCTATTTAGGAATAATTAAAGTCACCATCACATAATCATTTTCCTTTATTGTAAGAGAAAAAATGGACCAAATTTAATGTTTCTTTTTCGTATTTATACCTCATCTTAGCTACTGAGTTATTCATTTCTCAAACTTGAATTGAATAACACAAAACAAATTTAGTAAAAGCAGACACACATAATAATTGAAAGAAATAGTTTTGGCTCTTTATATCACAACGATCATGTTGAGTTCATTGTAAGATTCATATCTCGACCTATTGTCACTCGAAGACAACTTTAACATTGCTCTAACACTCCTCTTTCCTGAGGTATATTAATGACAGAGTTAAATCCATGATTAATATCTAGTTTATAGCAAATGAAATTCATTGTTCATTCAAATGAAAATCCAATCATCATGATGATTCAAATAGAGTACATGTTTCATTTCATTTCAATTTTATTTATATTCCTATAGTAATTGAATCAATAAATTCTACTTAGAAGACTTACAAGTTTCTTCAAATCGAAAGTAGATCTACAACAATCATGAGTCTTGACACCATTCGTTGGGAATTCCGACAAGATGGATGAATCCCCCATCTTTTCATAGTCTAGAGATCATTTACGGAGATGCATATTGTGTTCTCTCCTGTAAAACCTGGCCGTCAACTGATCAGGGAAAATCCTCTTTGTTCCTACAATCATAATTGTGTATTTATTTATAAAGGTTAGGGTTAAAGGGGGGGG
>JAJOOH010011003.1:0-17828 GCA_029582605.1 Solanum gracilifrons | reverse complement strand
TATTATATATATATATATATATACGCTACAACAGTTCATCTTCCTTAACTAAAATTTTCTTTTAATCCAATCGACTGCATACTAATTTTATAACAACCTTCTTACCCCAATTTTTATTTGGAGTAGAACTGATATCCCCTCAAATGATGATATGACAGTGAAAATTCAAACACCTTCTCCTCAAGGCATGAAAGACGCAAAAAATAAATTATAAAAGTATTATTTAATCAATAGATGCCATCATTGGCACATTCTATTATCTTTCAATAATATTGAAGTAATTATATTCTTACATATACAAGTACTTAAAAGTAATGAAATGAGAGGAATAATAAACAAGAGATGGCAGTATATACACGCGCATAGCTCTCTAGCAGTTCCGCTTTCCCTTATCGATGATTTGCTGAGAAGTAAGGAATCATGTTTGTTTATAGAATAAGATCGGTTCTATTAAGAACAGATCGTATTGTGACTAAGAAAAGTCTTTCAAAGAAGCAAGCTTCAAGGCTTTCTAAGACAACAGAGTCATCACTGTGAGGAGGTTAAAGAGCGTCCAATGCAAAGCGACCTTTCATTCCCTTATTTCGTCGTGGCGCAGTCCCCCCACCAAAAAAAAGTTGATTTTTTTTGTAACAAAACTTATTTTAATGATAAAACTTATCTAATATTTCAAAATTGCCCTTTGTGGCATTACTTGTTTAGTATCAAAATTTTGAGACAAAAAACTTTTAGCCATATAGCCTCTTGTGCTTGTATTTTTCTCTTTGAGACATTTTTTCTTTATTAATAAAAACTAGTCATAGCTGGCACACCTTACCTAACGAAATTGTTTTTTAAAACCAAGGATTATAAGTATTCCAACTACATTGCTCATTGAATATATGTCAATTTAGTCTCCTACGTTAGTTGGTACACTATGCTAGTGTCTTTTTTTATTTAGTAAAACCTAAAAGATCTAAAGATTAATATTTAATGGCACACAATTTGAAACTAATGAGATACATATGAGCTACTAACATTTTCTGCCATATTTTATTAAGGGAATCGTTAGGGTGGGTAGTAATGAAATGTACTCATAACTCATACAACTACCTTATCTCTTCTAGTCTTAATTGTGACTTGATTTTGTATGCTTTAATTTTTTTCCCAAATGTTAATAGTTGAACAAGCCAAACAATTTGATGCTTAACATCAACCCCAGCCTGCTACTGGCCTATCATTCTTTTTACTATCCAATTGTCCAGATCTCTGACATCAATTTGGAAAAAAATAAAATAATAGGTACGACCAAATATTATTTAATAGTCTCAATTTATATGGTATAATTTGAATTTCGAGAGATCTGATTCATAACTTTGATTGTGAATTTAGACATAGAATCACTGAGTTTTTTTGAAATAAAATTTATATATTTGTGAAGTACGTTAAAAATACAGCAAACGGCCATAATTAATAATTGAAAATATTTAAAAGACACAAAAAAGTATGTTGTTAAAGAAAATTCATTTGACTCTGAAAAATACAAAAAAATCACATAAATTAAAGGGTTTTGTTTGGTAACTGGATAAGAAAAAGTTCTCCATAGATTAATATTTGTATAACTTGTGTTATTCATCTATAAATTTGATACGAGATTTGGTTGAAAATTTAGAAATTCGTGCATAACTAAGACATGTATAAAATAATATATAGATTCGCTCATAATCAATCCCTACATTATTATTAATACATGGATAACTCTATCCAGCCAGAGATGATGAAAGGAATACCTTATAAGTCTAAAACTTGATAACTTAAAAAAAAGAAGTAAACCATGGATTACCTAGCCATTGTTGGAGGATTAGTCCTTTCCTTGACTTTGATCCAAATCCTCTATTTTGTACAAGAAATTAGAAGCAAAGGATCATGTAACAACAAGAAACTTCCACCAAGTCCAATCCCATTACCTTTTATAGGTAATCTACATAACTTACTAGGTGCACAACCACACAAGTCTCTTGCAAATCTTGGCCAAAAATATGGTCCAATATATAGCCTGAGATTGGGAAATGCAACCACAGTGGTCATATCTTCATCAGCTGGTGTTAAAGAAGTCCTACAAAAGCAAGATTTAGCCTTTTCTAGATCAGTTCCAGATGCAATGTGTGCACACAACCATCACTAGTTCTCTGTTATATGGCTACCTATGGATAATCGATGGAGACGCCTTCGGAAAATCTTGAATACGCATATCTTTTCAGGTATTTTTTTTCATCATTTGTTATGGCAAAGGTGGTTAATGGGCGGTTTGGATCGAATATGGATAGTTAAAACAGGTCAAATCTATAAACGGTTTTGTTTTATTGTAGTCGTAGTACTATTCTTGTAGTTTCTTGTCCTTTGATCTCTGTTACAATCTTTTTTTTTTGTGTAGTTCGATTGTAGTATTATTTAGTGTTGTTCTGCTATTATATATTGTTTTTTGTTATATCTATTGTCTCTTTTACTTTCATTACATCTTTTTCTAGACAGTTTTTGTCTTGAGCCGATTATCTGTTAGAAACAATCTCTCTTCTTTATCTTTGAGGTAGAGGTAAAGTCTGCGTACACTGTACTCTGAGACCCTGCTTTGTAAAGCTATATACATTGAATATGTTATTGTTGTATATTGAGTTCAACCAGTTATGTCAATTAGTCAAACCCTTTTTAAAAAAGAAAATGGAGTAACTATAGATTGATTTTACCCCCTTTTCCCAGGGAACAGGCTTGATGCAAACCAGTATCTGAGGTCTAGGAAGATCAAAGAGCTAATTGCTTATTGCCACAAACATGGCCAAACAGGGGAGGCAGTGGATATTGGCCAATCTACTTTTTATACCTCATAGAGTTTACTTTCCAATACCATTTTCTCTAGGGATTTGCTGACCCCTATGTGAATTCAGGTTAGTCTTTTAGTCCTGTCAGAAATTTATATGCCTTAGTTTTTATTTTGTATAAAATTGATCTAAGGGGAGTTTAAATAAGACAACATGACTAGTGAAGTAGTGATGATTTATCTATGACATAATATATATAAACGTGTCATTCCATTTGGCATCAGGTGACACCTACGCCTTTCAACTTTGAGTGTGTACAAATAGATACTTAAACTTGTATAAAGTTGAACATGTTGAGACACGTGTCTTATCTGGCTTATACAAATCAGTTAGAGTGTAACTCACACGAATTTTCACGTAGAATGTGTGTGTCTACTTCTACTTGTTCAACTTTATACAAGTTTTAGTATCTATTTGTGCACAACTTTGGATATAAAACATAGATATCAATTAAGCTCAACTTAAAAGGCACGTTTATGTCTTATTGTCTTTATGTACACTCAACTCTAACTTGCTCAAAATTGAGGGTTGAGTCAGGTAAGGAATTTAGAGAATTAGTCTGCAAATTTATGGAGGAGTTCGGTAAGCCCAACATAGTAGATTTCCTCCCTATGCTTAGAAGGATGGATCCTCAAGGGATTAGGCGACGCATTAGCATTCATGCCGGGAAGTTGCTTAACCTTTTTGAGGGGTTGATCGATGAACGCTTAGAGCAGAGGAAGCTGCAAACTAATACTACTAGTAGCAATGACGATGTTCTTGATGTCTTGCTCAATGTTAGCCAAGAAGATCCTGAGGCAATTGAAAGAAAGGACATAGAACATATGTTCCTGGTATGTGCTGTCTTTTTTACCAAATGTTGTTCTGTTTGGCTATATTTGGTTTCTTTTGATGTTATTCGTTTGACATATATATGTTTTTGACCTCTAATTTTAGGTGATATTATTTATTTTTAGTCTGTCAAAAGAAAGAATGAAATAGTTCTATATGAAGTAATAATTTAATTTTACAATATCTGTTTGACTCTTACT
Organism: Solanum gracilifrons; assembly: GCA_029582605.1. Taxonomy (NCBI): domain Eukaryota; kingdom Viridiplantae; phylum Streptophyta; class Magnoliopsida; order Solanales; family Solanaceae; genus Solanum; species Solanum gracilifrons. Next base: position 13,942 of record JAJOOH010011003.1, on the reverse strand, counting down.
TAGATGATTTATAGTCTCACAAATTAGATGGTCTCAACTGACAAATAAACACTCTAACTTTGTATTGTAGGGGACCTTTTGTTGCGGGAACTGAAACAACTTCAAATACGGTAGAATGGGCAATGTCAGAAGTCATGAAAACCCCAGAAGTTATGAAGAAAGCCCAAACCGAGCTCGAAGAAGTTATTGGCAAAGGCAAGTTAATAGAAGAAAAGGATGTTCCACTCCTCCCTTATTTGCAATGCATTGTGAAAGAAACCATGCGATTACACCCACCAGGTCCCTTGTTTTTGCGCACTGCCAAACAAGATGTTGAATTGTGTGGCTACTTCATCCCAAAAGGCTCACTAGTTTTAATTCATGTATGGTTAATGGCCCGCGACCCAACTATTTGGGAGGATCCTTTGGTATTTAAGCCAGAGAGATTTTGGGGTTCGGAATTTGAGGTTAGGGGTCAGAATTTCGAGTTAATTCCATTTGGTGGTGGACGGAGAATATGCCCGGGGTTACCTTTGGCACTGAGGACAGTTCCAGTTATATTGGGTTCATTGTTGAATTCATTTGATTGGAAGGTTGAAGGGGAGATAGCACCAAAAGACTTGGACATGGAAGAAAAGTTTGGTCTTACACTAGCCAAATCGTGTCCTCTGCGCATTATACCTCTTCCCGTTTCTAATACACAAAGCTAATGCAAGTATTATTTTTATTTGAGCAACTTTCACATATAACTAAACAAAAATCATATTTGTATGTTATAGCTATAGTTTGCATAATTGTGCTCCATAACAAACATAAATATGTTTATTTCACTATACATATATAAAAGAAAGCAATTGTATATAACCTATTTATGTTTCGGTATACATATACAAAAGATTAATTGTATAATTTGTGTTTGTAAAAAGCGAGAAAGAGAGAAAGACAAAAGAGAACTGGTCAGGGGAATATTTGTATTGTATAATTATAAGTGTATAGGACGAAGATATATGTATTTGCATATGTATATACAATTTTCTCTCGCTTTATACAAACAGAAACGCAATTTATACATTTCTGTTTGTATAAGCGAGAGAGGCGAGGGAGAGACTGGCGAGCGAGATCTGAGAGAGTGGCGAGCGAGATCTGGAAGAGGGGAGAGAGGGGAACGAAAATATATGTATATATACAATTTTCTCTCACTTTATACAAACACAAACGCATTTTATACATTTGCGTTTGTATAAAAGCGAGATAGGCGAGGGAGAGAACGAGAGTGGCGAGCGAGATTGGAGAGAGGCAAAATAGCAACAGTTTGTTATGGGATACAATTAAAATCAAACTATGTTTATAGCAATTAATTTGAATTAATAATTTGCTATTATATACAATTTTTCCTTATTACTAATACATTCTACCGAATGATTGGCCTTGTACCATGATTTAACGGATTTAATTAATAGTGAGTCTACATTTCCTTTATTTCTGTGCAGAGCGTTTGAATATTCGGATAAAAATGTATATATTTAGTTATTATTTGTCTCATATTTTAATTTTGAGTATTAATTAATTGTTTAGGTTAGAATATACACAACGAAAGCATGAATTTCATATTACATGTCTTACATAGTTACTAGGTAACATAATCTGAATGAATTAAGAATATACTAACACATTGAAATTTTCACAAAACTCGTTCAAAGTCAACGAATTTAGAACTACAATCTTCTACTATTTTTCTGATTAATATTTCAACAAGAACTTGTGTGAGAAAGTGTATGTTTTTCTGGAAAAGATGATTTTTTTAAAACAAAACTGCCCTTTTAATTCTCAATTTCCATTGAAGAAGAGAGGGAAAAGGGCAGAACATTTTCATCCATTTAAAGATCAAAAATGTTTTCAGCCTTTAAGGGCAAAACTTTCCCTTAATAAGCAAAACGTTTCTTGCTCTTAAAAGGAGTATTCGTTTTCTAACTAGTTGTTTTGTTATTAGATTGCTTGTTGGGTGCCATATTATTGATACTCACTCTTTGCTTCTATACTTGTGTAGGTTCCGAGCCTGGCTTAGCGTGATGGCTCTTTCTCTCCTATCTCTGAGGCTTGTCTAGAACTGATGAGAGGTAGCTGCTTGTCATCCCGGCGTGTATAGTTTTTCTTTTATGCTTTGTTCTATTTGAGAAACAAAGAATTGAGAGTTGTACTTATTTCTTAATTTCGCACTTTATGTATCAGTGGTTTGTACACGTGACAACTATGTTTTGGGGTGTTAATAGAATGAATAAGTTTTTCACGTTATCTTGTTCTTGCTTTATCTTTTTGTTTTTTCGTTCAATTAGTTGGGTTGAGACTTACTTGTCTTGGTGGAAATAAACAAGTGTCATCACGTCCATTTTTGGGTCATGACAATTTTGTATTTTATTGTGATAAAATAAGAGACGTAAAAATCAAAAGATTTGAAGCCAAATTTAATAAAAATAGAAAGGAAAAAATAAAATAAAATAGTAAAATAGTATAATACTTATAATCACAATTTAAAAAAATATTCTTGATAGGGAAAGAGCTAAGACCTGTCAGCAGATAAAGACGTAAGGAGCTGTTGATGGCTACGTCCATTGCGACGCGGTGGTCATCGGGACCCAACTGAGTGCGTTACACTGTGCACCGCATTCAGATATTTTTCGGACTTAAATTTTAAATTTTATTTTGGACTCAATTATGTTTTAAATTTTTTTTCTATATCTATAATAGTTCATAAACATAGTTTGTTTTAAGAAAATAAATTGATGAGGAAAAAGCTAAGGGTTATTCTTAATGTGAAGACCGAAAATTATTTGATTTTACATTTTCTTCTCTATATTATTAACTTTTATTTTTTCTTAAAATGTCTTATTTTTTCTTCCATTTTTAAGTTTATGGTTCTTTCATAATCAAATAATTTAGCCAACTATTGAATATATCTACTAATCTTGAATTATTATTAGTATTATATATTATTTCAGATTTGGATTGAACTTGAAAGTGAAAAATTTTAAGATTGCAAGAAGATTACGAGGGTGTTTAGCTTAGCTTAAAAGTAGATCAAACGAACTTTTACATAGTTTTCAGCTCATAGAAGCAAGATATCAATTCTGCAGATCGGAGAACGAGTTTGTACTTAAAATAGACATATATATATATATATATGTAGCTTGGTTAACCTACAAACCTGTAAATGTATTTGTGTTAAAAGTTCATGGCCATAGTCCATAGACATATAGACGTGAAAGTAATATGAGTAGGCGATTAAGAACTAGAAAGATTTTTATTCGTAATATTAACCATGCATCTTAATCAGTAAATTAAATAAATTTAGAAGTTGAATTTACTAAAGGTAACGTGGTTGTTAGATAACTCATATCCTTAGAGCAATTTTATTCATTGATTACATAATTATAATTTTGAAATTCATTACTTGAATAAATAAATAACATTAGTTTAATTTAATAAATATATTAATCATATGCCTTTATGAGTACGCTATCTAACTATCAAGTTATTTCTATCACACGCAAATTTTATCATAACAATAATTCAGTTTTTTAAAATTCTTTTATAAAAAAACTACATTTATTGATTTGTTTTTCTTCTTCTTCAAAATTCAATATCTTTATTAATAACAGTAAATACGTACAGTTGAACGCTCATATTTTAAAATAACAATAACATCTGTTTTTAAGAAAAAGAGTAACATTAAATAGATAAGTTTTAAAAATAAAAGTAGGATGCCATATATATATTTTTAGCCTATTTTCTAGCTCTTACATATTACATATTCCAATAAGAGCAAGATCACTCTTGGTGTCACTTAGGTATGAAGGAGTTTACATAGAAAATATTATAACTTAAACGAATAACAATAACATTTCATAATTTAAATATTAAACAAACAAGACAAAACGAAGGACATATATCGAGACTAAGATATAAGTTTTGAAATTCTTATTTTTGTTCTAACATGAATGGCCAATCGATAAATTTACCGGTACTATAATAACTATATCTCAATCTTCAGAAAATCGAGATCACTTACACGAATTCTCAATTATTGCTAGCAATTATTTCTTGTAGGCATATGGAAAGCTTGTGAGGTTGGGATATCATAACCATATGGCCAGAATTGGCAATAACTTTGACTTGATGAGGAGGACTCTTGTGTATATTATACATTTGAAATTCTTCTTGCATCACTTGATCATCTTGGGTTACAATGTAAACTCTTTTTATTGACCCATATTTTTCTTGTGTCAATAACCCTTCCTTTGACATGTCTTGTATGAAAAACTTTCCTGGTCTTATCAACATTTTTGACAATTCCAAGTCCTAACAAAAATTGATGTCTCATCAAACTTTTTCATTTATGTAAAAACCAAAAAAGAGACAAAATTGTAAAGCAATATTTGATGGAATTTTGGACCTTTAAATTTGGGACCCAAATGAAAATTCTCCTAATGTGAACAGAATATTAATAAATTATCATGAACTCCTTAAGTGTCACTTACATTATTTGTTTTACTATTTTTCGTCCACTTTTAATTATCATGTTCCGCTTTTTAAAAGTCAATTTGACTAATTTTTAAAGTTAAATTAGATTACATTAATTCAATAGTTTAAACAAAAAAAATTAGATATTCAAAAACTATACGAAAAGTACTATAAATTGCATTTTTTTTGCATATTAATATAATGAAAACATACATCAAAAAATGTTACCCAAAGTTCTTATAGTTTGAATCTAAAAAAGGAAATCATGATAATTAAAAGTGAACGTAGGTAGTAATATATATATATATTTCCATCTGTTAATTTTTGTTTGTTCACTATTTTAAAAGTAGATTTTCAGTTTTATTTATCACTTATAACATATCAAGATTTTTTATTTTTTTTAATATTAATTACTTATTTTCCAAATCATTTTTTAAGACATAACATTAGGGATAATATAGTACATTAATAGTCATATCAATCATTATTTTTTTAATAAACGTGTTAAGTCCAATCATCACAAGTAAAAATAAACAAAAAAAAAATACTAATTGACATTAGGATCACACTGAATGTGTTGTTATTATTGTATCATTAGCGCCTTACAGAAGAAGCCAAATGAGTTAGAATTGCCAACATTATTGGTGATAATGGAGGGTTGATTTTTAGATGGTCATTTAATTATATCATTTTATAAAATCATTTTTTTATTTTATTTTTTTAATAAGAAAAAACTAAAATAACAATTATTAATTGAATGACTATGAGGAATCAATCATAACACTAGTAAAAACCATATGTTTTCTAGCACTAATGCATCATATAATATTGGACATGTTTAAGAGGACACATACGATCCTGATTGGTGTTTATGCATTTCAATATTAAATTAAAATAGTAAAGTGCATAGGTTAATAGGTATAAATTTTTTTTAAAAAATAGTCATTATTTCTTGATCGAACTCATGTAGCCACTAATGTCATAATCTAGTACCACTAATACCCACTAACCACATGTTCTACAATATTACTATCCCACTTCTTCGCTGTTTAATATATGGAAAACTTTACACTTATAAATAGTGATGTTTCCTTCTTTATGAAAGATGGTAAAAGAAAAAAAAATTGAGTGTGGGAAAATATTGTTGTGTAGTCAAAGAAAAAAAGAAGAGAAAGAAAAATATTTTAGATCTCAAAAGAAAGAAATTTGATATTGAATGAAGATGTTTTAATGATGGAGCTTCAAACTCTTCAATTAATCTAGATTTGTTTGAGTTGTACGATGTTATTGGATTGTTATATTTTAAAGGAGACAAATCAAGAATTATACGATTGGATTGATATAAATTAGTCATATCATAAAGATCTTTTTAAAGAGATGATATAGTATGTCTTAGCCTGAATATTTATTATTTTATTTTTTAACTTTAATTTATGATATATTCACCCGCAAATCTTATAATCAAATGTATATTCATATTGTTAAAATAAAAAAGGAGTGATAACCTCTGGTTGGCAATGCTTGTAAAGATTAGTTTGCATGTACTGTGGGCCAAAAATAGCACTTGTTGGTGGATTTTCCAATCCTTGATCAAATGTAAATTGGCAATCCATAAGCGACTCCACTGAAGTCCTCCTGAAGTACTGCAAAGTGACTGTATATAAATTGAATAATAATAACATATTCCGTAAAAGAGGTGTTAAACATTATTATGAGACAAATTGTCACTTCAAAGTTCTGTAGAATTATTATGAAGCTAGAATTTTCAATAATTTAGTGGATATTGTACGAAATACATTTGTAACATTTAAAAGAAATATCATCCAGATAAAATTTCCAAAGAGATTAACTATTAGTCAGTAAAAAATCATAGCATGGGAGACATTTAATCATTTTGCTGCCACAAGCTAGCTAATCGTATAAAATCATAGCATGGGGGGCACATCTAATAATTTTGCTGCCACAAGCTAGCTAATCGTATGAATATGAAGAATAAAGCATTAACATTTCTACTAGTGTTAGAATTTTCTGAAAGGTAACGTAACTATCCCAGTTTCATACATAAATTTATGTAGAATCTTTGCAAAATAAATTTCTTTCATGAAAAAGAAAATACTTACTACCTTTGGGATCTGATCATTTACTGTATACCCAAGACTTTAGTGGACTGAATCTCTATAAGTAGGATCACATCTTATTCTATGATATTTACTTCAATCTTATTCTTATCTTAATCAATTGATCATTAAAAATTAATCAAATTAACTCTCAAAAAGCAAAAAGTATAACACAAATTGAGATAGATAGAGTACTTTTTTCTTTTCCATTTTTTTTTTTTTTTTGATAAAAATTGAACTCAAATGGATTGCAAAAATTACCTCATGAAGAACAAGAGCTAAAAGCTAAAAGTCATAAGTTGGTCATAAATCAACTCTCAGAAAGCAAAACATACCACATAAATTGAGACAAACAGCAGAAAGTATCACATAAATTAAGACACAGAGACGAAGTACCTTTATGTTATGGCATCATATGAAAATTGAACTCTTAAATGTATGAAGAAATTACCTCAAGAATAAGAAGAGAAGGTGGATCCACATGATTAGGCATATAAGCAGAGATGAAAATTCCTGTTGAGATTTTGTGTGGAAAAGCTTCCATAGCAAGAGAAATACAAAGACCACCATAACTATGACCAACCAAAACAACCTTTTCATCAGTAGACAAAGAGATCATAAAATCCATCAAAGGTTGAACATAATCAAATATTGAATCAATTTCATTCAATTGTTTCATATTAATTCCAGAACCACCAAGGTCTAAAGCAGTCACTTTATGACCACATTTTTCCAATGAATTGATAATTTTGTACCAACACCAAGCACCAAGACAAAATCCATGAACTAGAACAAAATGCTTCTTTGGAATTTTCTCCATATTAAAACTTTTAATTTCTCCAATTTTCTCCATATTATTATTGTGTAGATAAATGCTACTTAAAAGATAGCCACATTTCTATTTTTTGTTCTTTTCCTATCTCTATTATATAGTTTTTTTTTACTCTTGCTAATCACGTGTTGGGTCAAATTAGTAAAAAGTCTTGTCTAGAATTTCACATTTGAAATTAATAGTCATTGCATCTAATTAAAAAATGTTTTTTTTTAAAGTACACAATTATGACTCTATTTATTTATTTTTAAATAACGGAATTCTATTTTAAATTGATTAGCTTGAGAAGAAAATAGCAGCTAAATAAATATTTCATTATATATTATCTTAGGAAGAAGTACACCGTGGGTACTTTATTATTTGGTATCAGCCTCTATCTTAAGAAGTACACCGTGGGTACTTCATTATTTGGTATGAGCTTCGTTTTACATTTATGACCTCTGACTTTGAATGTGCACAAGTAAGTACTTTAACTTGTATAAAATCGATAAGTAGATACATGAATCTTACGTGACATAATATATATAGGACATCACATATAATGAAAATTGTCATGTATGACGTGTGTGTCTATTTGTTCAACTTAATATAAATTTAAGTGTCTACTTGTTCACATCCAAAGTTGGTAGACGTAAATATGAGTTAAAATCAAGTTAAAGGGCATATTTATATATTATGTCTTATTATTTTTAAAGAAAAAAATTTAATAACCCCTCAGCTTTATAATTTAGAGTTGATATACCACTCGTTACAAAAATACCTCACATATACTCATAACGTTACAAAAATGGCTCACATATACTCCTAACGGTACAAAAATGTCTCACATATCCCTACCGTTATAAAAACTGACTCACATATTCCCTTACTATTACAAACGTGAAAAAAATAATGTTAAATTTTTTACTTCTTTGATTATTATTATTTGAATTTTTTTTTATTCTTTAATGTAAAAATAAGTGGAACAAAATAAAAGAAGTGTGAATGGAAAAACTATTAAAAAGTTAAAAAGAATTAAAATTAATTTTTTTGCGGCTATATGAATTTTATTTTTGTATCTATAAAAAAAAGTTATGGCATCTACAATAAATTTTACAACAAAATAAGTGAAAAAAGTAAATTTGACCATCAAAATAATAAATTCAAAGTAATCGATGAATAAAATAAGTCAAAAGAAAAAAGCGTGAGAAGGATCAAATATATCCCTAATGAATTATTATGTTTCCAATAAAAAAAAAAAATCACTTATGTTAGAGCAAAAGAGTATATGATGACTGATGAACCATTTGCATAAGAGAAGGTATATATAAATCACTTTATAACGATGAATATATCAGCTCTATATAACAAATTTGATTAGTTTTTTTTTTTCAAAGTTGATTAGTTATCAGACCCTTTTTTCTTTATTTTAATAAAACTAATTTTATTTGGCTAGAATAATGAAGCTTGGGCCAATTTTTTTCTTTTCAAATTGGCCTAAAAAAATACACAGCTGGAACAACAATACTTGAGAGACGATTTATTTTATTTTTTTACAAAAAGTTCATTCCCTGCACACTCTTTGTCAAACCAACTTTATTGTCAATTATTTAACATGTAATTAAACTTGAATTCTCACGCTACAATACTCATCTGATATTTAGAAAATAATTTTAAAAAAAATCTATTTTGAGAAACTCCTACCCACCCAAGACCCCAAGTGAAGAAATCCCAAATCAGTTAAAACTTTTGCCCATTATTATAAAATAATGAAATATTTTAGGCAGGAATTTACTCCTATTTGTAGAGCTAAGCTAGAATGGGCAATTAAGTGGACCAAAGACAGCATATGCCCACGTGAATAATTGGTTATTAATCACCTTTATTCACCTATATATAACGCTTGCGTACCGCATTTATTTGGATAGTACGATTGTTACAAATATCTTTTTTCGAATAATACTCGCTCGTTATTGACTAGGCACACTTCATATGAAATTATAAATAGAATGATAATTTTATTATATGATCTTTTGAATATAATAAATAGAATGTCTTAAAAAATGTAACAAAGAAATGACTATAATTAATGATAAAAGTACATCAGGAACTAAAAATAAAATTATCTATTGACTTCATATAATGGATATGTATTATTGGACATCTCAAAATAATATAGTGGATAACTATTGTTGGACGGATGAAGTAATATTTTATCGACTAACAATGTACTTTAAAAAAAATTGAGAAAAAATTACTTCTTAAATTTCAAAATATTGATTTTAATTTTACTTTAAAATACTTATTTTTACTTAAAAACTTAATTAACCAACTCATTTTTCTATGATAAATAGTTTTAATTTTCAAAACCTCATCAAATAAGCTTTTGTAAGGTCAGCGGATTAGTTCCACGGAATATCTGTCACCTCCCACCTGTTGGGTTCGAAAGTGATTAAGGCGTCATGCGAAAGCTTACAATTGCAAATCATATGATTGACAAATAAAAGTATCCTAAAGACGATATGGTTTGGTCAAATGACCTACATATGATAAAACTAATATCGAAAAACATAAAGATGTTTAGAGAAAATCTCCCCATAAACAAGACTCTCTGAATGACTATATTGTGGATACTATTGTGTTATGTTATGAGAGTAGGAATCTTCATTTTATAGATCTCCAAACTTTTCCACTAAGGAAAGAATAAACCAAATTTGAAAAAAAAATTCCTTACATGAAAAGTAAAAACATTTATGATAATGTTTTGTCTTTTCTTTTAGGAAAAAAAATAAACTTCAAATAAAAGAACATCAGGGCAAAACCCTAACACCACCAACAATAAATACGAAGGAACTCTATCACCCAAAGTTTGAACAAATGTGAAGAATCACTAGTGTTTTTCTCTCTGCTGAGTTTTGATCTTAAGAACTTAGTATTCTCAACCACTTCATTGATCACTGAATCATACCCTTGAATGCTAGATAACTATTTTTGTATTATGTCTTGTTAATTCCATGAAATAGAAAAGGCTATGTTAAGTGAAAGATATGTTAGGATTTTGCCTTGATTTTCTTTCCTTAATTGAAATTTATTTTTTTCCTTAAAGAAAAGTCAAAGTATTATCATAAACGCTTGAACTTTTTCTGTAAGGAAAATATAATTTTCTTCTATGTTTGGTTTATTCTTTCCTTAGAGGAAATGTTTGGAGCTCTATAAATTGAAGATCCCTATTCTCATAGCAGAACACAATAGAATCCACAGTGTAGTCGTTTAGAAAGTTGTTTATGGGGAGATTTTTTCTCCTAAACATATTTATGATTTTTTTCCCAATATAATATGTAGGTTGTTTGACCAAACTATATTAATAATATGTTTTTAGTATACTTTTATTTGTCATCTGATTTATCGTCATATGATTTACAATTATAAGCTTCCGCATGACGCCCAATTATCTTCATAACCCAACAAGACAGTTATCAATTCAAAAACAGGAAAGAATGAAACAAATTTTTATGGACAACAAAAAGTTGTTTCCATAAAAAGCACTCCCATCTTCAATTTTAGGTGACAGGAAAAAAAAAGTAGCATGGTAGTGACATAAGATATTTCCTAGCGATCTACTCGCTTTCTGATTATTCAACACGCATACAAAGGCTTAAAACAAATTACTTTATCTTGTTTTACAATTCAGATAATGGTGTTCAATATGTTATGTAAACACAAAACACGTTACTACTTCCTCCGATTATGATCTTATATGTTTACATTTATTGAAGGTCTGAATTTGAATAGTTTACACTCAGTCTATTAAATACATTTTTTTTTAAAAATAACTACAAATATCTAATTTAATCAGATCTGAAAAAGAGTCTTAAAATCATTCAGACACTTTAAACACACTATTTTTTGTTTCAGAAATCATTTGTTTCATAAAATCAATGCTACACTTTCTCTCTTTTTCAAGAATCAACGCCTGTCTTCCTTTCTTCTCCAAAAATATCAATCGATTACTAAAAATCTTCTTGAATTGATAAGATTAATTTATTTTTACAAGTATGTTATTTATTAATTTGTGTTAGCAGACTCTTTATTTTATGAATGAAATTGTTGTTTTAATTGGTATGTATAAAACCTTTAAGTTTCTAATAAGTATGGAGCATGAGAATTAAAAAAATATATATTAAACAAGTTTATCTCACGATCCACGATGATCATAAGTGGCCTGACAACTATAAATCTTTTTAAGTTTGATTTTGTTATGTGAAAGAGACTTTACATATATATGATGCCATACATAGTATTATTATTATTATTTTATTATTAGTTAGAGACACTATACAATATGAAACCATATATTCTACGTTCAATGTACTTTACAGTAGCTTTGACCTACCTCCTCATTCTTTGATAAAATTAAAAAACATGGCAAATACTGGAATTTCTTGGTTGGTATCATGTCAAATATTGATCTAGTTCATGATCTAGTAGTAGTTTCAAGATATAGCTTACTCTATCTTATTTGAAAAAAGAATTTATTCTTATAACTTAGTTCTATTTAGATTTTCCAAAAACAGTTATAAAGGATGAAATAATTGGTGGTTCTATGAGTATTTATTCTGGCGATTTGATTGATTTATTTTAGGTGTTTTTAAGTTAAAATAGTTTTTAAGTAGTTTTATAGTGTTTAGATAAAAGCTTATTTTTAAGTAGTTTTATAGTGTATAGATAAAAGCTTATTCTTAAGTTAAAGTGATAAAAATAAATCAAAATTCATAATTTAGAAATCCACTTATTATTTGATTACATTTTGGAATATGGACATCTATTATGAAAGTAAAACCTATTGAAAAAAGAATGAAATTTGTCCTTCAAAGAAAAGTAAATTAATGTGTAGAATTGATGATATTTAGATGACATGCGAATGAAATTTGGTAAAAGGGAATAAGTTTTTAGTGATAATAATTAAAGTTTGTTCTTTGCAACACATATTCTTTTCAAGAATAAAATGTTTATTGCATAACATATATATATTCATAACTTTCACATTTTAATTTATTAGGCAAACAAAAAATTTGTTGTTTAAGTTAATATATTTTATCTAAACAAAATTTTGATATAATACTCAGCACTTAAACTTGAGATCTTTAATTAATGAAGAAGTATTCTTATATGTTACACCACATCCAGCGATGATAATGCAAATGTTGTCAAAAAGTAACAATTACTGTTAGTGTAGAGCATTTTTAATATTATTATTATATTATAATAGCTCATCATATTTTATCTCATAAGGTTGTTTAATTTCTCCTCCTTGGTGCTACCTTGGGCATTGGTGTCAGTGGTTTAGTAATGCATATTACTGTTAGGCTTTATTGCAAATTTGCAATTAAACATTTGGTATAAACGTTCCAGTGAACGTTGGCAATGGTCATAGTGTAACATTTGCACGTTGGTGTATTTGTCACCCCTCACCTTTATTTCATTCTTTTACTCCTCTATTATATCTTCTAATCTATGTAATTTCTAGGCCATTTATTTTTACTATTTACTATTCCATTATCTTTCTATTCATTGTTAGGAAGACTTTCTCAACTATAAATAGTGGTGGTCTTCATTTGGTTTGAACACACAAGAAAGTAGAGAGTGTATAAAGTTAATCAAAAAAGAGAGTGCTTACTAGTTGAAGGGAGGTGTTCTTTTTGTGGAGCTTGTTATCTCCTGTATTCAGGTTAGTCAAAATTACAGAAACAGAAAATAGATGAAAAAAACCAGAATGATTTTAATCTGAGTCCACAGAAATCACTGTGTTTCCTTAAGAAATTTAATCCTCTCACTGTACCCGAGGTTGTAGATTAATTCCTCCCAAGATAAAACGGATTAACCTATTAAAGAAGTAGCGGTACCTCAAACTTCAATAACTTCAGCGAACGCAAGAACAACAACAAGAGCACACACAAACTCAGTCGATCGACAATTTTTTTTTTATTTATGTAAGAAAATGTATTCAGAGAGGAAAGATTTTCAGTGTTTGAAAAAACGAAAAAGACCTCTTATTTATAGCCATTTGTAGCAAGGAACGCGTCTGTTCAGACAAATCTGTTCAGACCCGTTTTTTCCAGAACATTGTGTCCTTTGGGAAAAGTAACGATTTTTCGGAAAGATTACCGTTTGGGAAAAGTAACGACTTTTCAGAAGGATTACTGTTACACGTGAATTTCAAATAAATTCAGTTACGCCAAATTAATTATGTTATTTAATTAACATTCTAAATTAATTTATAAGAGAAAGGAAATGATTTAACAAGATTGATTAAATAAATTTTGTCCAAAAATATTATCAATCAAATCATTTGCCGAATCCGAAGCCGAAGCCAAAGCCGAGGCCGAGCGAGCGACGACGACGGCGCGAGGGGGCACCTTCTTCTTAACCCTTTAAGAACTAAAGGAAGTGTTTCCTAATATAAGGACAACAATTTCCTTTCTTCTACCAATATGGTAAAAATGACCTTTCATTTGCA
>JAJOOH010011002.1:0-16575 GCA_029582605.1 Solanum gracilifrons | reverse complement strand
GACCTAATGTCATTTTATGTAACTTTTATAAATTGGGCTAAAAAGATGATAAATAAACTTCATGGGCTGACATTTTGTATAATTTTCCCAATAAAATAAGGTTCTACAAGTTAATCTTAGACTTAAAATCCAAGTTAAATGGCCACTAACAAGAAGTTACAGAGAAAATGTCTAAGGCATGTATCTGCAAGAAAACCATTAGTCAGCATCCTATACTAATTGTTATGAGCTAGATAAATAACCTCTACAGCATAGTAATCTTTTGAGGAACCAAATTCTCTATATGGTCCACACGTAAAAATTTCAAATAATTAAAATACTTTTAATATAAGAATTTCAAGATACCCACGTGCCGACACATAATTTTGTGCATATGTTAAGGAACCTGTAATGTGGTATATGGAATATTACCACTATGATTAAAAAAGGGAGAAAAAAGTCTCATTCGTCCTACTTTATAAATTGTTGTTTGACTTGACACGACTTTAAGATATTAACTTGACTTATATATCAAATTTGTTGTAGTGGAAGAAAATATTAAAGTAATGGTTGAAAGGTGATCGATGTAGAAAATATCACATCAATGTTGTAGTTTAAAACCTGAATAGTCAAATGAAGCTGAATTCTAGAAATCTGTGAAAGTTATATATATAGAGACAATATTATTAATAGAATGGTGTTGTGGTACATCCTAAAAATGGAAAGAGTACCATATAAATTGGGAGAAAGAGAGTTTATTTACAAAACTGTCCAGGACACTTGTTAGAACAAAAGCTCAACACCAAATGGCCAGTAAGAAGGTAAACCAACAACAACAACATACGCAGTGAAATCCCAGTAAGTGGGATCTGGGAGGGTAGGGTATATGCAGACCTTACCACTGCCTCGTGGAGGTAGAGAGGTTGTTTCCGATAGTAAGAAGGTAAACCAATTCAATTAAATCTCACGTCATTTCTAAGGTCTTACACGTATTAACACGAACAAGATTATGTGCTAAAAGGAGGAAGAAAAGATTATATGCTCAAACATATCCCAGATGTCTGCATTTGTGATTGATCTTAATATAAATATGATTATGAGGATTAACCAACTTTCAGAACAATTATCAGGTAAATTACGTGGAACCAAGAATTCAGAACCTATCAGCAACAAAAGGGAATAGAATGGGATGGATTATCAAAGCATAAAGCCAAATAGTTAACAATTGAACCACTCAACAGAGGCAGCAGGAGAGACAAAAAAGCTTTCCAGGTTATTCATACCAACAAATTGGGATTAATGAAATGGTAAATGCAGTGAAACACTTCCAAATCATAACGAACAAGTGAAACATACTTCCATTGCAGGTTATAGTGTGTTAAACTGAGCTCTTACTCAATTTAATTAGACCTTCAAAATTATACAACCAACTATAAATTCTTCAGGTAAGTATGACTAAACTAACATAAATTTAATAGTTCAATTGGACGCAGCACAACCCAAATTTTTAGCACCCGCTCTGAACTTTCCATCCAGAAGTCCTTTTCTAGAAGTTGAACCTCACAGCATGTGTATTGGATCATTTGGTTTGGTAAAAATAAGTTACTCTGATATTGTTCGGAAAATCACTTTGTTCCTTAGGATCAAATCATGGCTGCTTTGTTCGGAAAAGCAGTACATACCTACAACAGTACGGGCATATACGTCTCAACTTTACACTTGCAGTTGAACATGGTGATAAATTCACACTTTTTCAACTTAATTCTTTTTTTTTCATTCAATTTTATGATTCTTTAAGTACTATTCCATAGCCTAAAACTAACTTAATTTGGTTGTTTTCCTGTGTTTGAGCTCAAAGGAAACAATTGGTAAAGAAATGAATCAAAATAGCTGAGAAGAGATGAAATCAGAAGCAAAGAAGTGAAGTGGCAGAAGGTTAAGGATTGCAGCATGATTAGAAATGACTTGAGGAGCCAATTCTTTTTTTTTTTTGATAACCGAGAAATCCGTCTGTGACCCGCCCTTTGGACCAATCACAGCCTTCTAAACTCGATGGATAATGGGCCCGCCCCTCTACCCTTCTCCACTTAAATACCGGGCTTCGCTTTGCATGGTGTGGAGCTTGAACCTGCGACCTAAGCCACAAATCCTCCACCTTTTGCCACTTGAGCTAGGCCTTGGGGGCCTTGAGGAGCCAATTCTGAGGACTCCAAAATGCTGCAAATTGGCTAAATGCTGGAGCATGACAACTAAAGAAAAAGGTGAAGACGATTGGGAAACGTATCCATGATTGGACAAACCTAGGTTGATGGCCAAAGTCTGTTAGTCTTCCCAGCTACATGAATTACAATTTCACGCCACGTTTTCTACCTGAACTTGATGACCAAGGACCAAACGTGGAACCAATTTCCAATTGTCTCCATGTTTTGTCTCTACATTTTAGCTCCACAGAGGTAATTTTGTCCAATAGTTTCAGCTCGTATAAATAGTAATCTAGGTCGTTCAAAATTATTATTATTATTATTATTATTATTATTATTATTATTACTATTATCTAGAAACCTTTGTAGTAGAGTAATATGGCTTTGATTACTTTGGAAGGGTTTGGAGGATCAACATCATTGTGTTTGAATTCTCTTACCTTTTTAAGGTTAATTAGTAGTAGTAGTTTGATTACTTTTGTCATCTCTCTTTCCTTTATGAGTAGCAAGGATTCTACTAGGTTTGTAACCCATCCCTAGGTTGTGAACTTGAAGGATTAATATATACAAGCTTGTATATGATTGGGTTCAATGTTATCTAGTTAATTTCTTGCTTATTTAATGTAATAGTGGTTGCAAACAATAACTTATGTCGTAAATGTCTTGATTCTTTCTTGACGCATGGAAATTAGGATTGATTAAATTAACTAGCAAGGAATTAGGCTAGTTGAAAGGTCAATTAGTTCTAATGAAAGTGATTGAACTAGTGGTAGGAATATCACACATGGGTAATTTAACCAATTGATCTTAGAGCAATCCTCTTGACCCAATGGAGTTAAATTTGGATTAGGCCCCTCAATATTGAGAAATATTGAGTGGATAACTGAGAATTGCTAGTCATGGAATCCACATCAACTAAGAAAGCTTGGCCAATTATATCCATTACAACACCTGGGTTAGGTATGAAATCCGAGAGTTTTTTCATCATTTCAATACAACACACCTGAAGTCTTAATAGTTAGTCTTAATCTAGTAGTTTTAATATATTCAAACATATTTAAGGGGATAAACTAAGATTGCTAGTTCCACATATAATATCTAAATCTAATGCTCAAACTGCACCCGACTCTTGCGAGTCACTATATTTGTTAGGGCCGCTCCATAAAGATGTAATTTGAGCATATCACAATATATGCATGACAAATGGTTTAGCAGTTGAATTGATTTCAGATATGGAAATACCAGAGTGCTCTTAGCTTGCAAGTACTAATCCTTGTGCAATACCAATGTTAATATACTTGCACATCAATACTTTTCTGTTTGGGTGTTTTTTTTCTTTTGCAAGTACATTAGAAACTATTAGTATCCAGTTTCTCAGAAATCAAAATTGGAGGACATGAAGTTAACTATACTTTGATGTAAGCAATCAAAGGAAATGAATTTGACCTGAATTGAACTGCAGGCTAATTCGATTGCTTGCATAGTGGCTTGAAGCTGAGCCAAATCGGCAGCTCCACTATTCTGATAGCCTTGATGCATCTTCCCTCCTGAATCAAACAAACAAATATCAAAATGAATGTGTGGATATAGAAAACATAGATGATGTCTGTCTTCAGAGACACTTGGGTATACCGTGACGAATGTCTGCAGAAGAGAGAGAGACGAAATCGCCGGACAGAGTGAGGTCAGTGAGGGTTTCGGAGGCGCGCTTTTACAAATATATCACTCAACAGAAGGAAGGGATATTTGGAAATTTTGGAAACGGGCGATACAAAAATGGGGAAGTCAATTAGGGATTTTCAAAGTATAAATAAATTGTTACTCCCTCCGTCTATTTTATGTGATGTAGTTTGACTCGGTACGGAATTTAAGAAAGAAAGGAAGACTTTTAAAAGTTATGGTCCAAAATGAATAATAGAAATTCATGTGGCTGTAAATCATTTCATTAAGGGTAAAATAGACATTTTACAGTCAAATTGTTACTTAATATAGAAATGTGTCATTCTTTTTGGGACTGACTAAAAAGGAAAGTAAGTCACATAAACTGAGACAGAGGTACCATAAAATAACTAAACTTAGCTAACTATATTAATGAACAATTCCCTCTGTTCCAATTTATGTGACTTACTTTCATTTTAAATCGGTCCCAAAAAGAATGACACATTTTTATATTAAGTAACAATTTAACTATAAAATGTCTATATTTACCCTTTATGAAATGATTTACAGCCACACAAATTTCTATCATTCATTTTGAACCACAAATTTTAAAAGTCTTCATTTCTTTCTTAAACTCCGTGCCGAATCAAACTACCTCACATAAAATAGGACGGAGGGAGTAATAAACAAGAAGAACAAAACCAAAATTGAGAGACAAAGCACTTAAAGTATAGAAGAGAGAATGAACTAGATTGTTATTACCGTGTATCTTTTCTAAATGAATTTGATGCCTTATTTATAGGCCAAGTACATGTGGCAATGTGTGGCTTGCAAAAGTTAACCACACTTTGGCATGAGTTATGCATTACAAGCATGCTAACTCCACACTTAATCACATAACATCCACTATTTTACAACATTCCCCCTTGGATGTCCATGTAAAAGAAAAGTTGAAGGAATAAAAATATATATAGATATTCATAATACGCATTACTTGTTGCCTCATTAAAAACCTTTCTAGGAAAATCCAGTGGGACAAAATCTAGACTAAGAAAAAAGAGTGCAGCGCGTATTTTACTCCCCTGATGAAGACAACGATTTAGATGGTTAAGTTTTCACATTCCAATCTTGTGTACCATCTTCTCAAGAGTTGAGGCTGGTAAAGATTTGGTGAATAAATCTGCTGGATTATCACTTGAACGGATTTGTTGTACATCAATATCACCATTCTTCTGGAGATCATGTGTGAAGAATAATTTTGGTGAAATGTGCTTTGTTCTATCTCCTTTTTATGAAGCCTCATCTTAATTGAGCTATGCATGCAGCATTGTCTTCAAAGAGCACGGTGGGTACTTTGACATCATACTTCAAACCACATCTCTCTTTGATGAATGTATCACTGATCCCAACCATACACATTTTATGCTTGCTTCATGAATGACTATTATCTCAGCATGATTTGAAGAAGTAGCGACAATGGACTGCTTCGTAGATCGCCATGATATAGCAGTACCTCCGTATGTGAACAGATAGCTTGTTTGAGATCGAGCTTTATGTGGGTCAGATAAATAACCTACATCTGCATGACCAACAAGATCTGCACTATTTTTGTTAGTATAAAACATACCCACATCACTAGTCCCTTTTAGATATCGCAATATATGTTTAACTCCATTCCAATGTTTTCGTGTAGGGGAAGAACTACATTTTGCTAATAAATTAACAGAAAATGCTATGTCAGGTCTCGTAGCATTAGCAAGATACATAAGTGCGCCAATTGCACTAAGATAAGGTACTTCAGGACCAAGAGGTTCCTCATTCTCTTCTTGAGGTCGGAATGGATCTTTACTCACTTCAAGTGATCGGGACAACCATTGGAGTACTTAATGGATGTGCTTTGTCCATGTAAAATCGTTTCAAGATTTTCTCAGTATAGGCAGATTGATGGATGAAAATACCGTCTGCTAAATGTTATATTTGTAGACCAAAACAAAGTTTCGTCTTTCCAAGGTCTTTCATCTCAATTTTCTTTCTTTAGATATTCAATTGCCTTTTGGACCTCTTCTGGAGTTCCAATGAGATTAATGTCATCAACATAAACAGCAAGAATAACAAACCCTGATGTTGTTTTCTTAATAAAAATACAAGGACAAATGGCATCGTTAATATGATCTTGTTTTATCAAGTACTCAATGAGGTGATTATACCACATGCGCCCTGATTGTTTTAAGCCATATAATGACTTTTGTAATCTTATTGAGCACATTTCTCGAGATTTTGAACTATATGCTTTAGCCATTTTAAATCATTTCGGGACTTTCATATAAATTTCATTATCAAGTGAACCGTAAAGATAAGCTGTAACCATATCCATTAGTGTATTTTAAGATTTTCATGTACAACCAAACCGATGAGATATCGAAAAGTTATTGCATCCATAACTGGTGAATATGTTTCTTCATAGTCGATACCGGGTCGTTGAGAGAATCCTTGTGCCACAAGGCGTGCCTTGTATCTTACAATTTTATTTCTCTCATTTCTTTTTCAAACAAAGACCCATTTATAGCCAATTGATTTGACATCACTAGGCATTTGGACTACTGGTCCAAAAACCTCACGTTTAGCAAGTGAATTCAATTCTGATTGAATTGCCTCTTGCCATTTTGGCCAATCACATCTTCGTCGACATTCTTCGACAGATTTAGGCTCAAGATCATCATTGTCTTGCATAAGATTAAGTGCAACATCATATGCAAAAACATTATCCACTATGATTTTTGATCGATCTAAATTTATCCCATCACCCGTAGAACTTATTGAAAGTTCTTCATTCACTTGAGTCTCGGGTTCACTAATATCTTTAGGAATATCAAGATTAATATCAAAATTAATCAGGTCTTGAATCTCTTCGTGGGATTCTTTTGTAGTGTCATTTTTCGTACTTCTTTTTCTAGGATTTTTATCCTTTGAACCCAATGGTCTACCACGCTTCAGGCGTATTTGTGATTCAGAAGCCATGACACTTGTAGATGGTCCTTTTGGGACGTCAATTTCGATAGGCACAGTCATTGCGGGAATATGTGACTTTGTTATCCTTTTCAAATCAGTAAATGCGTCTTGGCATTTGATTTGCTATGTTTTGCAAATAGATGATCTTCTGGACCTCCTGTTCACACATAGGGGAACGTGGATCAAAATGAGATAATGATGAAACTTTCCATGTATTTTCACTTTTAAGTTCCTTTTTCTCTCCCCCTAATTGCGGAAAAATTGTTTCATCAAATCGACAATCTACAAATCTTGCAGTGAATAAATATCCCGTCAATGGCTCAAGGTAACGAATTGTGGAGGGTGAATCGAACCCAACATATATGCCTAACCTTCTTTGGGGCCCATCTTAGTGCGTTGAGGTGGTGCTACTGGCACATATACAGCACATCCAAAAATTCATAGTTGAGCAATATTTGGTTCATGACCAAATACCAATTGTGACGGAGAATATTTATTATAATGAGTCGGTCTGAGACAAACAAGGGATGCTGCATGTAAGATAGCATGACCCCAAACAGTAGTGGGCAACTTAGTTTTCATAAGTAGAGGTCTTGCTATCAATTGTAAGCGCTTAATAAATGACTCAGCAAGGCCATTTTGAGTATGAGCATGAGCTACATGATGTTCAACTTTTATCCCTATTGATAAGCAATAATCATCAAAAACTTGGGATGAGAATTCTCCAGCATTATCAAGGCAAATTGCCTTAATGGAATAATCTGGGAATTGCGCTCTTAATCGTATCATTTGTGCCAATAATTTTGCAAACGCCAGGTTGCGAGATGATAAGAGGCACATATGAGACCATCTTGAAGATGCATCTATTAGGACCATAAAATATCTAAACAACCTACTAGAGGGGTGAATAGGCCCACAGATATCCCCATGTATACATTCTAAAAATTGATGGGATTCAATGTTAACCTTCATTGGTGATGGCCTATTAATCAATTTGCCTTGACAACAAGCAACACATGAAAACTCTTCACTCGTAAGAATCTTCAGGTTCTTTAATGAATGTCTATTTGAGTTTTCAATGATTCGTCTCATCAGTATTGATCCAGGATGACCTATTCAGTCATGCCAAAACACAAAAGTTTTTAAGTTAGTAAACTTCTGGTTTACGATAAAATGTGCTTCAACTGTACTTATTTTTGCATAATATAAGCCAGAAGATAAAATTGATAATTTTTCCAATACATATTTCTGGTTTGAGACAATCTTGGTAATAACAAGGTATTCAACATTCATTTCATTTATTGTCTCAACATGATATCCATTTCGGCGAATATCTTTAAAACTTAACAGGTTTCTTGGGGATTTAGAAGAGAACAATGCATCTTCTATAACAAGTTTTGTCCCCTTAGGCAGAAATATAGTAGCTCTCCCGGAGCCTTCTATTAAGTTCGAATTACCAGAAATTGTAGTAACATTTTCTTTTCTTCTAAGCAAGTAAGAGAATTATTTCTCATCTTTGAATATGGTGTGCGTTGTTCTACTATCAATTATACAAATATCTTCATGATTGATCATTGATCCAAACAAAATTTGAGAGGTATCCATATATTCTTCAAGATAAAAGATATTAAAAAAGTAAACGTTATAATATTATTACTAAACAAAACATTACACAACCTTTTACTTATTTACAAGACTAGGAAAACATATTCATACTAGTTCATACAAACGACAGAAGTGAAATATATTTACATTATTACAGACCCATCACCTATCAGGTGGTTTATTTTTCCTTCGGGATTCTCAAAGAAATCCGATACATTTAGATGCATGGGTTCAACATTATCTTCACAGATAAAGTTGGTTTCTGCGTTAATTTTCACCTCTTCAGGAAAGCTTGATACAACTCAACCAGGTGCCGTGACATACGATAGGTACGTGACCAATGCCCTTTTCCACCACATCGATAATATTTGTTGTCTAAGTTTTTCTTCTGCACCACTTCATGCTTTTCATCCTTCTTTTTACACTGCTGGTAGTGAAGGTTATTAGTTAGTGCAAGACGATCACCATGATTGAAATTTCTTCCTCGACCACGACCTCGGCCACGACTGGGGCCACGACCTTTTCCACGCTTAGATTGGTGAAACTTTATTGTATTTACTTCAGGAAATGACATAGAACCAGTAGGTCGACTTTCATGGTTTTTCATGAGTAAGTCATTATGTTGTTCAGCAACAAGGAGATGTGAAATTAATTCTGAATATTATTTAAATCCCATTTCTCGGTATTGCTGCTGCAGGAGCATACTCGAGGCAGGAAAAGTGAAAAATGTTTTCTGCAGCATATCATGGTTCGTGGTATTTTCTCCGCATAATTTTAATTGTGAGATGATTTTAAACATGGAAGAGTTATACTCACTGATAGATTTAAAATCTTGAAGTCTCAAATGGATCCAGTCATAACGTGCCTGTGGAAGGACGATCAACTTCAGGTGGTCATATCTATCTTTTAAATTATTCCACCACACCAGATGATCTTTAACAATGAGATTCCATTTTTAAACCCTCATCAAGGTGATGACGGAGAAATATCATCGCCTTAGCACGGTTTTGGTTCGATGCCTGATTTTTTTATTGGATGGTGTCTGCTAGACCTATCGCATCAAGATGAATTTGTGCATCAAGTACCCATGATAGATAGCCTTTTCCCGATATGTCTAAAGCAAGAAATTCAAGTTTAGAAAGATTTGACATTATTTAAGAAAGAAAAATTTATACCTTCGAGGCTTTTAAAGTCTTTACTTGAACTGGCAGAGATTCGTGCTGATAACGTGTTATAAAATAACTAAACTTAGCTAACTATATTAATGAACTAATAAACAAGAAGAACAAAACCAAAATTGAGAGGCAAAGCACTTAAAGTATAGAAGAGAGAGTGAACTAGATTGTTATTACCGTGTATCTTTTCTAAATGAATTTGATGTCTTATTTATAGGCCAAGTACATGTTGCAATGTGTGGCTTGCAAAAGTTAACCACACTTTAGCATGAGTTATGCATTCCAAGCATGCTAACTCCACACTTAATCACATGGCATCCACCATTTCACAACATAAATATAGTATTAAATATGTGTTAAAAGGGATTCCTTTATAATTATTAGGATATGTGTATTAAAACACAATTTTTTATGGATTCTAAAGTTTGACTATTTACACAAAGCCTAACATATAAAAAATATAAAAAAGCCCAAAATTTAACTTATTTCAATAGTATCCATAGCTTATTAGCATCCCTCTATAGAGTATCTTGTTTTATCAATTAGATCTAAATTATTTATCTCTTCTTCTTCCTAACTTTTCTTTTTTCTTTTTTGAATGTTAGTGATTTACAATCTTCCTACCAACTTGATATTCTCAAACTAGGATTAATTTATCTTCACAAAAAATGAAAATTTTAAAAAATATTGCACTCTAAGATTTTAGAGACACGCTTTTGCCTTAAGATAAAATGTTCTCGACAATGTAGTGTATGTATCGAAAATACGAATACTATCGAATGATCATATGTAAGCTTAATAAAATAGTTCAATCTCGTACGAATCACGGGTAATTTACCTAGTATATATATAAAAGAGAACCCTAGGCCCGCCTATGTGGCGCCACCACAAACCATAATTCCCTTTTAATTTATTTATTTTCAAAACTAGTCTTCCCCTTTCATGAAAAATTGTGATTTTTATGAATAGTTGCAACTTTTATGAAAATTTGCGACTTTTATGAAATGTTGTGACCTTTCCGAAGGGTTGTAATTTTTCCAAAGAATTGTGACATATCTAAAGGGTTGTAACTTTTCCAAAGAGTTGTGGCTTTTTGAAAGAATTGTGATCTTTTCGACAAGGCACAATAAGCATTTGTTCACAGTACCCTTTGTTGTCTATAAATAAAGGGGTTTCCTGCCACTATTATTTGTAGGTTTTTTTCGGCTATATGGTAGTCAAATTCAAATACATTAATTAAGTTTCTTATGAAGTTTGTTTCATTCCTCAAAGTTTTCTTCCTCCTATTTCATGAAGCTTAAACTTAACTATAATTCATAGTGATTTATGTAACTATAGCAATTTCTTTTTGATATTTTGGTGACCTTTTTTTTAACCTTGTTAAAAATTTCAGCAAGGATGATTGAAAAATGATCTTCTCTTTTGTCCCTTTCTATAGGTTTCTCATATAAACAAAAAAAATTGATTTTAATTGCAATGCGACATTACTACTCTTGCACCTCTCAGTCCACAACTCATAACGTTGCTGAAATGGTTGAATTCATTACATTTGGTTCTATAGTAAACAAAACTTTTATTTCTGCCACTATTATTAGTAGGTTGTTTTCGCTATAGGGGAGTCGAATTCAAATACATTAATTAAGCTTCTTATGAAGTGTGTTTCATTCCTCCTATTTCATGAAGCTTAATCTTTTGCAAATTCTTTTTGCTATTTTGGTGACTTTTTTTTGAACTCTTTCAATTAAATTTGAGAACTGTAAACTTGAATAAAGCCCGACCGACTATCTTTTTGAAAAATATGTTAATCAACATGACTTTTTCTTCTTGATTTTTAGGAAAGTAAGGTCGTTTTTATTATTATTTGTGGATATTGTATGTTCAAGTGCTCACAAAATTATGCTGTGAGATTTTAATATGTTATGTGTCAAAATTTTGGTTTAGAATATCCAGTTGTGAACAGTTCCATTCAGATGGCACCTACTGTTTGGTTGATAATTACATTAATTCTTTATAACTGCCTATTATAACCATAACAATAACTATGGTTCAATTCCAAATAAGTTGGGGTCGGTGATATGAAACCTAAGAAATAGTAATGACTATTCTAGACAGTAAGAAAAAAACATTTATGATACTAACAATTTTACAGTCATTTTTAACATATACATGATACGACATATATACTATAATAAAAGAGAGCTTGATGGAGGTTCATAAGAAATGAGTCGAAGGTCCTCCATTTGAATTTAGTTAATTATGTTCTTGTATGAACGTGATGTTCCACTTTACTTGGGA
The DNA here is from genome assembly GCA_029582605.1 of Solanum gracilifrons. Taxonomy (NCBI): domain Eukaryota; kingdom Viridiplantae; phylum Streptophyta; class Magnoliopsida; order Solanales; family Solanaceae; genus Solanum; species Solanum gracilifrons. The sequence goes on along the minus strand of JAJOOH010011002.1, from coordinate 4,652 downwards.
GTGTTGTTGTTCGAGGCTTTTTGGTCTCTTCTTTTATAACTGATGTTGTTCTTTATCACTTCTTGGAATTTAGAAAAATCCATTACTTCTGACACACTATTTCCATGGAGATTTTTTTAAACTCTTTCTTATACTTAAAATCTCTCTATGACTCATAATTTTTGTATAACAAAAAATGAAAATTAAAAAAATATAGCACTTTAAGATTTCAGAGGAACGCTTTTGCTTTAAGATAAAATGTTCTCGACAATGTAGTGTAAGTATCGAAAAAATGAATACTATCGAATGATCATATGTAAGCTTAATAAAATAGTTTAATCCCATACGAAGCACAGAAAATGTACCTAATAAATAAAGAAAAATGGACGCAAGTCTTAAATATTAAATATGTGGTAAAAGGTTTCCTTTATATATATTAGGATATGTTTATTAAACACATTTTTTTATGGATTCTAAAGTTTGAGTATTTACACAAAAGCCCAACATATAAAAAATAAAAAAGGCCCAAAATTTAACTTATTTCAATAGTATCCATAGCTTGTTAGCATCGCTCTATAGAGTTTCTTGTTTTTTCAAGTAGATCTAAATTATTTATCTCTTCTTCTTCCTATCTTTTTTTTTAAAAATGTTAGTGCTTTACAATCTTCCTACCAACTTGATATTCTCAAACTAGGGTTCATTTATACTCATCATAATAGATATGTATTTATCTTTTTCTTCATCATTGAACCATTTTTAATATTTATTTATGTTTTATTCTTTATAGTGATTTGTGGATACATTGCTTGAACGTTATATTAAGAGGGAAAGACAGTCCATTCCTATGATATGAGCTTTAACTTCTGTACCTCTTTTGTGAAATAAACATCTGCTTCTTTTGAAATTTTAATAAACAACGTCTAGTTGTTCCAAGTAAGCGTGAAATATTTATATAAAGACTTAAATATTTGCTTGTTGTTTAAACAATTGTATGATGTTTACATAAATATTCACATTTCTTTAAACACCCTAGTTGTATTAACATTTAAAAAGGCACATTCTTGTGTATTTAAACATTTATATGTAGTTTAAACAATTGCATGATGCTTATACTAAGAGTTTGTATTGTATATATGATGAGTCTCATTTAGGGCTTTGTTTTAATAGTTTAAGTGTCCTCAAATGATTAATTTATGCTCTAAATTGATGTTAAAGTATTGATTTGGAGGTATCAAGACTAAGGAGCATGGCGAGGACACTACCAGGCAAAAATGAGCAAACAAGCTGAAGAAGTGAAGAAAAACGATCTTGGTGATCACCAAGACCACTCGATGAACTGCCGAGTGGCTCTTTAGCTCGGCCAAAGTTTAAGCGTGCTAGCCTTGGGGAAAAAGCAACTTGGCGACAGGAATGGGCAGTTGGCGGATCGCTGAATGACTCCGCGATAGCAACCTTGATCACCTAAAGTCACAGAACCTTGCACACAAATGACCAATGCAAACCAGCGATGGATTGAAGCAATGGGCGGATCCCCGATAGGTTTGTTGAGGCGCAACTTACTTCACCCAATGGTCTTTCAGGCCAAAAATTAGGCAACTATAAATTGAAATTTTAAATAAAGTTTCAGAGAGTTCTAATTTCCCTAAATTCAAGAGTTTGAGTTTTTCTCTCAGTTTTTGAGTTTCCATTGTAGACTTTGAAGCTTAAATTTGAGGACTTGCAAGTGGGTATTGGAATTTATTCAATTTAGACCATTGTAAATACTTGGAAGCTTTTACCCAGATCATGGTTGATTAACGTTTCAAACACACCTCATCCAATTCTTGGTGCAAATGATCGTTAAACAGTATAAAACTCAACAAATGAGTTGGGATCATATCCCACAGGGAGTGGTTCGTGTTCAAATTTGATTAAGAAGTACAAATATGATTTAACTAGTTACAGGAATGCAAATTATCGGAAAAGACGTGAAACAAATCTAAAGAGGTGACATGAATGTCAGATGGGGCTTTTCGTTTGCAATTATCAACTACAACGCAGTCACACAAAACCAAAATAACAATACGGAGAAGAATTCTCGGGATGTGATCGATTATAGGCAAATTTCGCTATATGGGTAATTGATACTACTTGTAAATAGCTAAATCACAATGGGTAGGCTAGACTATAAGGGAGATAGCTTTCTCTCGAACAACTACCCCGAATCAGGTGATTTATTTCGAACATCAACAAGCACAACAATTGAGACCATCCCTCACCTTAATTCATCCACTCTCTATAGCTAGATGGGTCGGATTGGGTTTAGAATTCACTCTCTCGAGCTGAACCCATATCAACCCAATACATAAAACCATTAATCAGTAACCTTGGTTCTAAAACCTTTTTTTCGAGCAAGCTAAGAACACAAAATTAAAACTGCATTTGCAACTATAATTCATGAATTAAACCACAACTAAAGATTAAACCCACTTCAATAGAGAATTTAAACTAGTAATTAAAAATACCATAAACTAATTCAACCCATAATCACAGGATCACACCCCAAGAATTGGGGTTTTAGTCAAATATCATAAAATGATAAAAACGGTTACCAAATGGATTAGCCATCACTGGGTAAGAGTATTCAAGCCTTTCCAATGCTTCAAATTGCAGAAAATTAGTAACCCACTTGCAAAATCTCCAAATTGAGTCTCAAAAAGCTTTCAAGTCTACTAAGAAATTATTTGATTAACTCAAAAGAAAAAGTCTAAACTGAAAGAGAACTCATCAATTATCAGTTCAAAATCCAATTTATAGTTGCCAAAAAAAAAGCCGAAAAAGGGCCATTATGCGAGGTAAGTCGGGTTCGCCGAGTGGTTCAGCAAAACACCCTTTGCTCTTTCTATCACCTTTTTGCATTGGCTCTCAACATCCCCAGGTCCTGTAACTTTGGGCGATCAATCCTGTCATTACAGAACTGATCGGCGACTCATCGACTTCTCTTTTCCTGTCGCCGACTTGGTTTCTTCCCTCAGGGTTGGCACACTGGAACCTTTGGCGAACTGAATAGCCACTCGGCGATTCGCCAAGTGCTATTGGCGATCATCAGGCTCACCTTTTTCCACTTCTATATTTTGTTTTGTTCCTTTATGTCTGTTAGTGTCCTTGCTTTGCTTCTCAATCCATATACCTGAAAATCAAGGCTTAAACATCAGTTTATAGCATAAATTAAGTATTTGAGGACACTAAATTTATCAAAACAAATCTCTAAATAAGTCCAAATCATGGACTCATCAACACCCTAAACTTAAACTTTTGTTTGTCCTCAAGTAAAACTCAAGATTAATAGTTCAAAAAGGATGTTTCAAACAGTGCTGCATAAGACTCAACATGAATGCACACAATAAGGTTCAACTTACTTATGCAATGATCAGTTGTGCACTCAAAGATTCAAATTGTGACTCACCATTATCAAAGATGCTCAAGTTCACAATACTTGCTTGAAATGCAAGTTCAAGCATGATGAGTCCATAAATTGGACTCATTTAGGGCATTGTTTTGATAGAAATAGTGTCCTCGAATGCTTATTTTGTTTCAATATCTGATGAAATCTCTTAAGTTTGAAGTATTTGAAGTTTTAGTGGAAGCATGGACACTTAGGCGCAAAAAGGAACAAAAAGACTGAAAAGAACGAAGAAGCTGAAGCATGAGCATCGCCAAGAACCTTTGGCGATTCACTGAAAGGACAGACTCCGCCCTTTGTTCCATTATGCAAAGCCTTGAAGGATGAGGATAAAAAAGGTGATGAAAGGAGCAGTCGGCGCTTCGCCAAATAGTTCCGCGAAGCAGTACTATACCGCCCAATGGTCCAGAACGTGAAGATTCTGTAGAAAAGCACGAAACGACGATGAAATAGAATAAGGGAGAGTTGCGGGTCATTCGGTGGCATCGACTAACTTCACCGAAAGATCCACCAGCGCTATTTTCTGAAGTCTATAAATACTAAACTTGTTATTCATTTTATAAGTTCTGAACCATTATTATTATTTTCAGAATAGAATAGTACATTTTTAGATATTTTTCTCTCACGTTTGGAGAGGATTTTGTGGGAGACTTGAAGAGAGAAGGATTTCATCTTCCCCAAGTTGGAAGTAAGTCTTCTCCATTCTTCTTCCTTTGCTTAAATAAAGGTTTAATTTCTTATACCCATTTGATTTTAGTATCATTTTAGGTGTATTTTGTTATTTCTTGATGTGTGGCTAAAAACTCTTATTCTTGGGTGTGATTTAGCAAATATGTGTTGATATTGTTGTTGGGTTTTGTTTGCTGATAGGGTAGATGTATTCTATTGGTGATTTCACCTAGTGGTTTTGTTTTAATTTAATGGGTTTGTAGTTGTAAATACAAAACCACCCATGAGTTTTCGGCTTGCCCGAGAGGGAGGTCGCGAAACCAAGACCACTAGACTGATGACCTAAGAAGTGGGTTGACATGAGGTTCAGCCCGAGAGGGTGAGCCCTAGTCCCATATCCTAAAACTCAGCTCGAGAGAGTGAGTGGGGTAAGGCGTAGGCTAGTCTTCATGCGGCAAGCGGTTGTCTTAGGGGAACCCATTTGAAACAGGGTAAGTTTCCCGAGAGGGAACTTATTTCCATCTAAAGCTTAGCCTAGTCACTATTATCTTGCAAATTTTCT
>JAJOOH010011001.1:0-14338 GCA_029582605.1 Solanum gracilifrons | reverse complement strand
TAGAAACATTGCTTGTTTCAAGAAAATATATAGGACCAGTGTGTCTCAAAGGAATTAGTGTACCATTGTTAAAACTTAGTATATCTGGCTATTTGTAAACTATATCATGCGTTTTGCTCCTGATGAACATTTCTTCTAAGCATGAGGTTGCAATATGTAGAAACATTGCTTGTTTCAAGAAAATATATAGGACCAGTGTGTCTCAAAGGAATTAGTGTACCATTGTTAAAACTTAGTATATCTGGCTATTTGTAAACTATATCATGCGTTTTGCTCCTGATGAACATTTCTTCTAAGCATGAGGTTGCAATATGTAGAAACATTGCTTGTTTCAAGAAAATATATAGGACCAGTGTGTCTCAAAGGAATTAGTGTACCATTGTTAAAATTTAGTATATCTGGCTATTTGTAAACTATATCATGCGTTTTGCTCCTGATGAACATTTCTTCTAAGCATGAGGTTGCCATATGTAGAAACATTGCTTGTTTCAAGAAAATATATAGGACCAGTGTGTCTCAAAGGAATTAGTGTACCATTGTTAAAACTTAGTATATCTGGCTATTTGTAACCAAGAAAATCCACAAATATTACCTTCCCATTGAAAGGATTCCTCTAACATGTTTCACTTCACTAAATTCACCAACAACATTTTTTTCAGCTACCACCCTCTGTTCTTCATTCATAGGTGCACTCCTCCCCCCAGCAACATCAGCCACTTGAGCAACAAAACCCTTATCTACCTGCAGAGGTCTTTAAGATTCTCATCATCAAATTCCAAGCATGACAAAGCACAATGTTTTAATTACTGGCAGTTACCCGAAAGAAGTGATTGGTATTGTAGCCTCCCAAGCGCACTAGCTTGAAGATATGCTCAACTGTCTTTGGCGCAACACTAGGGTAGAAACCAAATTCAATATCTCCATAATTTGTCTGTCATATAGCTCAAATCAGTCAAAAACTATTCAGATGGATCAAGACGAAGTTCTCGTGCTTGGTGGTGGTTTGAGAGGTGAGGAGATTAATAATTGACACACCAAGCAACTTTTATCATTTATTGTAAGACATAACTAAAAGCACATTACAATCCAATATAATAGCAGAATCAAGTAGCAGCGAGACGTCTGATAGCTAATAACAATATATATTCTTTGCAATCACAGTATCACGGCCCACTATGCTGAATATCTGTTTAACCCAAAAAAAAAAAAGTTCCACATTTTCCTTCTAATTTTCTTATAAATTAAAGCAAAAGTTACTAATGAACAAATATACTTGCTGCAGATAACAAATGAAGATTCCAGGTCCTGTTTTTTAATTTATATTTATGAATCATTGCATGCCAAGTATCACGAAGAAACTTTTATCCCAAGTTTTATACTAAAATTAATACAACAATTGAGCCAGCTCAAGATGTAGTGTTTTTTACCAGACTTCGTAAGAAGACATTACATCTTTATAAATATATATTTATACTAAGTTTGAACTCACTGCCACAACGTAGTAGTAGATGCAGTGATACTCTGCCCCACTAACCAAACATCACAAATCTGCCTTCGATTCAACAGAAATTACTAGCAGAATAAGCTAAACAGCATGAATTTCTAGCACCTAATAATTAAACATGAATATAAACATTCATGACAATCAAATAACCAACAAATTAGGCTTAATATCACACCAATCAAGAAAAGTCTATCATTTCCTTCTACTTCTTTAGTTGTAGGCATAACTAAAACAACATTTCATCAAGGGTGTGTGCCTGCCGCCCCCTGTTGAATATGATATATGCTGAAACAACTTTTCCATTTTCAATTAAGTATACTAGCAAAATTAACTATACAGCATGAATTTTTCACAGTTAATAATGTATTAAACATGAAAAATAACATTTTTGGCAGTCACTTAATCCAATAACTTTGACCCAAATCTTGTATCTGTGTTTAAAAGCAACTTAATACATATAAATAATTTATCAAGAACCCAATAACCGTTTTTTTTTCAAGAATCCAGAACCCATAAATTCAGTACAACAAAAGAAGCTGTCAAGGATCTTTATAGAATAATAACAAAAATGCACTTGAATCCATAGATTTTACCAGGAAAAAAAAGTGAATTTACAGTGTTCCAGTACATATACGTTGATAAAAGCTGTAATGTAAATGAAGATCAACCTGAAACACAACACGGGTCGACCCGAATTCCGGTTCAAATGCATGGATACCCTTTGAGACAAAGCTGAGAAGGGTTATGTAGGCAATGAAGATCGAGACCCTTTTGTCTCTACACATATTTTCTTGAATTGGGAGAGAATTTTGCAGTGTTTTCTGCTAGAAAGGATTGAAATGGCGATCTGGACAGTCAACTCCGGGTCATGTCTGTTCTAGCATCAAAAAATGTTGTAGGCTTGTAGCCTTCTAAATTTTTACTTTTTTTCTAGGTTAATTTTATTAGGGAGAAGCACAAGTAGCCCAATAGACTATGATCGAAATCTTAGAGACATACCTTAACTAAGTTAATGTCATACTATCCCTGAACTCATTTTATATAGGGAAAAGGGTCAAATATGTCCCTAAACTATTAGAAAAGATCTAGATATACCTTCCGTTTAAAGTTTGGTTCACTCATGCCCTCGCCGTCCAACTTTTCGTCTAGATTGCCCTCATGGGCGTTAAACGCCAAATGAAATTGTCACGTCATTTTTACATTACTACGTGACATTGGAAAAAGGTCAAATATACCCCTAAACTATTCGAAAAGGTCTAGATATACCCCCTTTTAAATAAACTACCCGACTCATTTTCAACAATTTTTTTAAATTTTTTATTTTTTTCGATAAATCCCGAAAATGAGTAATTGACTAATAAAAAAATAGGAAAAATATGAAAACAAAATATAAAATTAAAGCCAAAAATTCGCAAATAAATATAGTAGCCTTAAATTCAACAATTTTTTTAAATTTTTAATTTTTTTCGATAAATCACGAAAATGAGTAATTGATTAATAAAAAATATGAAAATGACTTTATGCTGAATTTTTAGGTTATATTTTTCATATTTTTTATTAATCAATTACTCATTTTCGGGATTTATCGAAATAAATAAAAATTTAAAAAAATTGTTGAATTTAAGGTTACTATATTTATTTGTGAATTTTTGGCGTTAATTTTATATATTTTTCCTATTTTTTATTAGTTAATTACTCATTTTTGGGATTTACCAAAAAAAATAAAAATTAAAAAAAAATTGTTGAAAATGGGTCGGGTAGTATATTTAAAAGGGGGGTATATCTAGACCTTTTCGAACAGTTTAGGGGTATATTTGACCCTTTTCCAATGCCACGTGGTAATGTAAAAATGACGTGGCGATTCCATTTGGTGTTTAACGCCCATAAGGGCATATCTAGACGAAAAGTTGGACGGCAAGGGCACGAGTGAGCCAAACTTTAAACGAGGGGTATATCTAGACCTTTTCGAATAGTTTAGGGGCATATTTGACCCTTTTCCCTTTTACATATAATATTGTACACCTTTTGACTTATGTGGCACCCTGTGACTCCACGCAGTTGAGGCGCGTGGGAGATATTTGGATGCCACGTAAGCCAAAAAGGTGTACGAAATTACAAAAATAATGAGTTCAGAGGTAATAGGACCTTAGTTTAGTTAAGGCATGTCTCTGGAATTTGGGTCATAGTTTTGGGAGGTACTTTTACCTTTTCCCATTTTATTAAGGAGTACTTAATTTTAACTTTATTTTCCGAAATTACTGATAATAATTTTATGGAAATGGGTCAAAAATGTATTTACACTATACTCCAACTATCCCATACTGTGAATTTGTGACGCAATGCACTTATTAAAATATATATTTAAGGATGTAATTTAACTATATTTTTCACTATTATCCTTTAGTGAAATCATAAATATAATTTTGTAAGTAGTGTAATTTATCCAAGATTTCATTAAAGGAAAGGATAAGTATGAAAAACATTTCAAACATTTATCTTGAACTTTAAACAATTCAATTATTTTGAACCGTAAAAAAGAGCCTAAAAAAAGGCCCAAAAATTCATTTAATATGGAACAGAGGGAGTATGAAATTAAACAAAAATGTTACTCTATGTTTAAATAGTTTGGCCTAAAAATACTTTATTGCTAATAGTTTGGTCTAGGAACTCCCATATTATTACTTATTGGATCCAGGGACGGCTCGACAGTGTTACAGATAAGACATGTGCCTTAGGCCCTCAAATTTAAGGGGCCTCATTTTTTAATAATAATAAGTTTATAAGTTTTATTTTTGTAACAAATATTGAATACTATTGATAGAAAAAGTAAACTTTTCATTAAAAATGAAGAAATTATTAGAAAAAATTTGACATATTTGGAGTACTATATCTCATGAAAAATAATTTAAAATAAGAAGTGTTATATCATCAATTGAAAACTATAAGAAATCAATAATATAAAAGTTATTAACAATTTAAGTTTAAGGGCCCCGTTTGATTTTATCTTTAGGTCAATAATGTGCTTGAGCTGCCTTGATTGGATCATCACCATTAGTCACCAATAAATATATATATAGTTTGCCATTGTCATCATTCACTATTATCATTGAGTTTGTTTTTAAAAAATATTTTCAACTTTAAAATTTCATTGTTTTCACCTTTACCCTCGACCCCCCACCCACCCCCCCATCCCCCCAAAAAAATTTTAAGTTTGTTTTAAAAAATATTTTCAACTTCAAATTTCTATTTTTTCACCCCGACCCCCCAGCAGCCCCCCTACCAGCCCCACCCCCAAAAAAAATTGAAGTTTGTTTTTCTAAAAAAAATTCAATTTCAAAAATTATTTTCTACTCTAGTAAGAATATAAGATATTTTTCAATTTTTCATTCATAAATCAAACACTAAAAATCTTTTCCGGAAAATATTTTCTACTCACCAACCAAACATGAGAAAATAAGTAAAAAATCTACTTGTTTACCAGGAAAATATTTTCCATGAAAAAAAATTTCATTCATACCAAACACACCCTAAAACAACATCTTGTTAAAATTACCACATAAAACACCCGAGCAATTGATTCTCTCTGAATCTAACTGATACAACAAAGAAACGAAAAAAAAAGTTGAGGAATAGAGATGGGAAAGATATTGAAAGCAGTGAAGATATGTGGAAAATTCAATTTGCTACATAAAGGACACATAGCTTTAGTTTATGATGAAAAGTCTAAAATACCCTCAAATACAATTTAAATAGCATTTAACTGACATGTTGATACCTAATCTCTAACTCATGCTTCTAATATAGTAGAAGGGTATACAAATGTCAAAAATGGGTATCAAAAGAATCAAAAACACATTTAAATTATGTGAAAAAAATAACTAGCTAAATATAAGATGCACATAATGGAGAACTAATATAAGATGAACATGATTAATTACTTGGAGTTACTTTCTAATAGGGTTATAGGTTGAACAGATTTATAATTAAAAAGTTTCAAAAGACAAGTCATATAAGACATAATAGGAAGAGCTTAAACAATCTTTAGATAATATCATGTAATTTAGAATTTAACTTTGTATATAGAAAGGTGTGAAAATTGAAAATAAAGCGCAAGATTCAAGCAATCTTTTGGTTTGTAAGTTACAATTTATGAATTCAATTTTGACGATGAATGTCAATGCACTAAAATATGATTATCATGGATATTGAGAAATTATGTGATATGTTGTGTCAAATCAATTCTCCATATATCACGAAATCACATAATTTAAGTTATTTGACGTAATAATAAAGAAAATTTGATATGGGGAAGATTTATGGTAATAATAGTACATGTATTCGAGTGGGAAATGATTTCAAAAAAAAATTATTGTAAGTTTTTGACAAATAATGTGAGGATCGAAAGTCATCAATAAATCGTTATATAAATTTATTGAACAGAATTTATATACGAATCGATGAAAATATTCGATTGAGCAATTTTATGTTCTTTAATAGTATGTGTTAAATTTAAAATTATAAGAACTTTTAGTTGGACAGCCCATTTTAATACATAATTGTGTGATCCAGTGTCAAGAGTATCACATCAATTAGTCAAACTTGACCAATTCAATATTTTGTTCAATTACTTAGTTTCGAAATATATAATATTTTTGTAATTGATAAACTTATGCACACATTTTGATTCATTTGGTTTTATTAGTTACTTTATTGACTTATTTTAATTTATTATTTTTATTTAAAAAAACAAGCATTATGGCTTATGTGAAAAGTGAAAACGTTTACTCAACACATATGAAAGAAGATTAGAACTTATTAGGAAAACATAAATTAGTGCTTACAATCAATTTTAACAAGTTGTTTGAATTCATAAAATAAGATTCTATGTGTTTAATCTAAAGGCTAAACCTGTATATTAATCATTTTCTTTCAAGATATTACGTTGATTTTTGTTGTCAAAAATATTTATTGGCATATATAATAATTTGAATAGTTTAATTCAAAATTTTAAAATATTAGATGAAGTTCTAATGTTGCTAACTTGAAAAATTAAAATAAAGACTTGATATGGAGTTACTCCATTTCTAATGTTAATGACTAGGAGTGTTCACTGTTTGGATAAAAATCGATATAAATTGAATTAAATTGGTTAAATAAATCAATTTGATTTGGTTTGAGATTGGTTTGGTTTTTTATTTTTGAAAATCGATAGCATTTTGTTTGATTATGATTTTGTTTAAAAAAAAAACCCGAAGGAATAGTCGAATCGAGCCGATAAATTATATACATATATTTTATTATTATACATGCATAATATATTAAATATCTTATATGTTTTCATCAAAATTTATTTATAATTTATTTTAAACAAAAATGTTCAAAACAAGAACATTTATCTTATTAGTTTCATGTATATGAGAACGTTCAAAACTGTCTATGAGAATTCTTGGTGGGACTAGATGTTATTGTCTCTCTCTTTTAGACCAAAATGGTTAATTTTGAATCTTTAACCACAGTAAATAAAGTGATCGAAAGTTCTGTAATGGTAGTTGTTCTGACTATTTTTGTTCTGAATGAATTGTTATCTTTGATCCCACTTTTGAATGAATCTTTTTTTTTAATTTTTTTTTATATATAATTAAGAACCGAACCAAAATCGAGAACAACTAAATCGATAAATATTTATTATAGTTGGTTGGTTTTGGTTTTGATTTTAAACTTTGACTAATAACTAACCCAAATAATGGAGTTTTTATTAATTAAAGAAGTCAAAATAATGAAATTTTCGTTTAATTGTAATTCGGTTACTAAGAAAAAAACATAAAATTTTGAAAAGAAAATATAATGCATTCTTATGCATTACTATACAACAAAATTATAACATGTATTAATTTAAATGACATGAAAATTACTCCCTCCATTTTTTTTCACTTGTTTAATTTTAATTTGACACACATATTAAGAAACTAATAATTAGTTTAGTGAGTTTATCATTTTATTCTTATTAATATATAGACTTCCAAAGATACTTAGTTATTACATTTTTCAAAAACATTAATTCAATATTAATAAATTAAAGATACGATAAAAAAAATTATCCGTTTTGATTTGTCAAAAATGACAAATAAAAAAAGAAATCAAATTAAAAAAAAATTAATAAGTAAATAGAGACGGATGGTGTATTTTTAATATTTATACCTAAGGAGTTGATTCGACACAATATCATATAATTTAGTGCACTAACATTAACTGTTAAAATCTCAATCTTAAAGATTGTTTGCACCTTTCACTTTATTTTCAATTTTAAAATATTGGATATTGTTAAAAAAAACATCCATTACATTGCAACAAAAAAATGAGTTGATACATAAATCTTCTACATATCATCTTTTTCTTTATTACTTAATTAAAACTATCTAAATATTTCTTTTCACAAAAACTTTCCTTCTACCTGATTTTCTTCCGATTTCTTAAAATTATATCATTCGTGAACAATGATAAATTGATACAACACAATATATTACATATTTTTCAGAGCTTTTATATATCTCGTAATTTAGTGCTCTAACATTTATTATTTTTAAAATAATAAATTGATCTGACGTAGTTCGCAACCCATATAATGTTGAATTAGACTTGGTATTTTTAATATATTAAAATAATAAACTAGCTCAATGTGGTCCCTTAAATTTGCCCATATGTCATTTTGTGAACCATGATGAATTGATACAACACAATATATTATATATATTTTTAGCATTCATATATCTATTCATTATTTTTAAATAATAGAAAATGTCAGTGAGATAATTGAACTTGAAACTCAAAAGAGGTTGAAATTAAAATGTCATAAATATTCAAAATTTAAAGTTGACTAATTAAAAGAATTATTAAACTCGCAAATCAATTCAAGTAAATGACAAACTCAAGTATACAATTTCATTCATTTTGTTTTATTATCATTTTATTACAGGTTAGTCGTACCACATTTTTTTTGTTGTCGTGTAATAGACTCTTTTTTCAACAATATCCAATTTTTTACCCTTGAAAATAGAGTGATAAGTTCACCCAATCTATGGGATTACAATTTGTATTTTAGCAATTCTGACTTATCGATCAACGCTAGTACACTACACTATCGGAATTTTAGAGATGCTAACAAATTGTTTAATGTATTGTGGCAAATTAAGTCTCCCTATGTTACAAAAACACTTGGTCTTAGGAGATGTGGAAAAAGACAAGGAATTGTTATTGTGGAAAAGATACATCCATTTAGCAATTGGTTCAATGACACACAAAAATCTGGAATGTGAAAGATTTTTGGAGATCGTCGTACTTACATCGGACTAAGATATGCTTTTCAAAAAAAATTCAGTAAATTTATAATAATTATCTTTGTTGATTTAACTTTTTAAAGATATTTGTTCATTATTTTATTTTGATTATTTTTTAGGCAAATAATGTGAGGATTGGAGGTCATTCACAAAATCTCTTATAACCATGGAAATTTGATCGATGGAGTTTTCATAGGAAACGATAGGAATATTCAATTGAGCAACTTTTGGACCTTTGATAGTATGTTTTGAATATTTGAATTTAAGAATTTAATAGTAATTTTTTTTTATATTTTTAGTAATTATTTACGTTGAAACTTGTAGATGATATTCAGACTCTTAAACAAGACTTCAGAGATTTTTTAAGCTTAATTGAAACAGCCACTTCAAATCATCCAGTGCCAAAACTAGTAAATACTGCGGTAAGTGTAGACATTCAAAACCTTAAAGTTGATCAATTAAGAAGTTTGTTCGACTCCATCCTTGATAAAACACAATTCTTGTAAGTGACAATATGAGGTATCCAATTTCATTTTATTATGCTTGATTAATCATTAATTTATTTAATTATTATCTCTAGGCTTTCGGAGCTACCGCTGTTGTATGGAGCACCTATACTTTGGGGAATTTCACATAAAAGGGTTTTTTAGCAAGTTGAACAATCTTATGAAACAAGACGATTATTCTGCTCGTCACTATTTCAAGCCTCCAACTGCTGGCTGGGAGACAAAAATTTTACGAACTAATTCCTTGTATGAAGTGTTTAGCTTTGAACTTTTTAACAACACTACTGGATTATGAGAGCGAAATTCTAGGTATAAACAGTAGGCTGTAATAATCGTGTTTATTAGAACTGTTGTGAACACACACATTTTATAGTCAATCCTTTCAATGAGATTGAACTCATATTTTCTGAGATCGCGGGAACTATCTATAATAGCTTGGTCATGGATCATATTGAAACTGCATTCTAAGCTAGAGCTACATACCTAAAAATCATCAAAGACGGAGAGAGATGAACTCTAAAATGATTAGACAATTGAAGTTCCCATTTTTCAAGAGGTAAGACTTCTCTTTTAATTTAATTCGATATATTCATTGAACATTTGTTCTTATATTTTATTTTATTTTTAGGGTCGAGGAAAGTTAGGTTGAAATTTTTTTATCAAATAGTTCTTAAACGAAGGGTTAAATTTTTTGGTCCTTGACCTAATATCGAATTTACCCGTGAGAAATATTTTGTATGGTCCAACACCTAGAATAGTAATCTTTATTAGGAATTAGTGCGAACACAACTTTTTTTAATTGATCCTTTCAATGAGATCGAGTTGATATATTCTGAGATTTCGGGTATTATTAAAAATAATGGCTTTGAAGGGAAAATGTTATAAATTTACTGAAACTTTTTTTGAACTTATCTTCTACTCTAATACACGTTTAAAGTAAATTTAATAACATAAATCTTTCATCTATCATGTTTTTCTCTGTTATTCAATCAAATATATATGATATCTTTTTCACAAAACCTTTCTTTTTTATGATTTTCTCCAGATTTTCTAAAATATGTCATTTAATGTACCATGATGAGTTGATACAATACAATATATTATATATTATTTCAACATTCATAAATATCTTTTTTATTCTATTTTTTTTTTTATATAAATGTATTATATTCAAGTACATTAACATTCATTGTTAAAGTCGAATCCTTAAATTTAACTCTCAGTCTCAAATGCTATTTTAAAAAAAAAAACAAAAAACTGGCCCAGTGCAACCCTCAATCCTTATAGTGGTGGATAGGGCATGATATTTTTGTCTCATTAATTTAAAATTAGCCCAATCTGATCCCACAAACTTCAAAACTCATAAGAACTAGTCAATATCTCATATTCAAGTGCACTAAAATTCATTATTGAATCGAATTCAAAATTTTAACTCACAATCCCAAATGTAATTCTTTTAAATGATAGATGGGTCCGACGCAACCTGCAACTCATATAGTGGTGGAATGGGCTTGAATGAATCATTTAAAAATAAATAAATTATGTATGGTTAATAATCGAATAACTGAATCAAATTTATCGAGAACAACCAAATCGATAAATTTATATTATATTTGATATGTTTTGATTTTATAATTTAAAAATCAATAAAACCAGTTTTGTTTTAACTTTGACTAATAACTAACCCAAATCGACCCGTGAACACCCCTATAATAATGATCATACTGAAAAATAATGGAGTTTTTATTAATTGAAGAAGTCAAAATAATTAATTTTTCGTAAGAAAAAAGGTAAAATTTTGAAAAGAAAATATAATGCATTCTTATGCATTACTATACAACAAAATTATAATAGTATAGCCTCTTCTTGTTTAAATAACTTGTTCCACTTCAATAATAGTAGTGATTGGATCAAACTGTCTATGCATAGAAAAATTAATATATTCACATACTTTTAAATCTTATATATAAAGTAGATAAAATGAAATGTTTATATTGATTCTATTTTAAATAGTTCACTTATATTGAATATTACAAAAGTTACTCATGTACAACATGATTCAGACCTAATCACAAAATACATTCTCGATAAGCAAAGTAGCTTACCCTCAAATAGGCTTAATTGGAAGGTTTTTTTAACATAGAGTAGGATTACTTGATAAAACAATACATATAATTTAGGAATATTTTTAAAATGTACCGTAAAAGGAAAATAATTATATTATATTGTTTATATTTTAAAACTACACCCGCATAATCCTTTTTTTTTAACAATATTGCTTATGTATTAATATACATTTATTGTACAGAAATGTACAAACATGCATAAATTTATATTACTGTAAAAGTATGAAGGTTCTAATTATAAATATTGATAGACAAAACTGTCAATTAATTTTTTTTCCTCAAATAATTGTTATTTAATAAACAAATAAGTAAATAAATAAATATATATACACGCACACATTGTATCTACATTGTATAAATATGTATAAACATTGATTAGAACATCTTCTGATCATCACCACATCTCCATTTTAATATCAAAATCGCCAAAACGGAAGGAGAAGAAATATTGGATTGTCTAAGGCAAATACATGAAAAAATTATATTAATAAAGTAAGCATATTTTATGTAGTTACTATACATAATTATATTATAGTTTAAAAGAAGGAAAAAGAACATTTGTACCTCGAAAAGATTGTTCAATTACTATTTGATACCATTAGAGTATATAAATACCATCAAAGTATATAAATACTCTGATGGTATCAAGGATGACAAATCAGTGGTTCAGTGAACAGTACAAGGGGACAGTTGGGTAAATAATTTGGACCATGGGTCCTGTCAAGGCAAATATATTTGATTGAGTTCCAATTTGGATAAATAGTTAAGACAGTTCTGGCAGTGTGGGCGAGAAGTTGTATCATCACGTATCTCATGTGATGGTTGTTAGTTCGAGAATCTCCCAAATAAGAGTAAAGAGTATTTTATTGTATTTTTATATACATAGTTGACATCTGTTATTTATAAAGCATTAATTATTGCATCTCTTATTGTTGCTTTTGTATTGAAGTTGAGTTGATGTGAGTATTCTTCCAGTCTTATCTATTCAGTTACCCATGCTTCCAATTCTACTTGCATGCTCGTACCCTCAATGTATTGATATCATTTGACCTGCATCTTATAAGGATGCAGATATAGGTGTTCAACATCATTAACATGCGCTTCGTTGAGATCACTTGACATTCCAGTTAGTTTTGGTGAACCTCCTTGCATTTCGGAGGATTTTCCCTTTTCAGTATAGTCTTGTTAGGGTGTTATGGGTCTTGTCCCAATATCCATGTTGAACTATAGATGCTTCATAGATCGATAGAGTTGATGAGTCATTCTGTATTTACTTTTCCTTGAGTTTTTTTACAAACTATAAATTGTAACATCTCGCACCTAGAAACTACTATAAAAAATTTAAAATATGAAAATATTGATTTTTGGAAAGAATAAGGAAATCTGAAAATTTTGTCTAAGTTAAGAAAGTGAATTTTGGCCATTTTCAAACGGTCATAACTCCTAGATCAGGAGGAGTTAGGAACAGATCTTGATATGGTTGGAAATCCCTTGGAGATATCTTTCCAACGCAGCCAAGTTTACCAAATTCCGACATCGTATGAGTGAGATATGCCTTCCGGAAGTTGGGCTGTTGGATTGAGGAAAGGCTCAATCCGGATTTAGGGAAGGGCAAAGTAGTCTTTTCTCTAATTAATTTCCTAATTCGTTTTTAGGAACTTATTGGGGTAAAAACATGACTTAGTCAGTTTGGAGAATTGAGAAATACGCTTAGGGCTTGGAGAAGAGAGAAAAGAAGAAAGAAAGTGAGAAAAAGGCAAGAATTCGTCAAGATCATCCAAGCTTGCGAGTGGAATTCGTCGGGGGTGATCCCTATTAAGGTATGTGAGATCTTTCTATGTTGGTTTAGTTCACCCACACACCAACTTGTGTCAATTCTTTGGTTTGGAGTTGTTTACATGTTGAAAAGTGAGGTTCTTGAAGAACAAATTGTAGAATTCTTGTTGGTTGAATTGTTAATGCTTGGGGGTTGATTTGATTCATGTTTCCAGGCTGTTTTTCGAGTTAGATTGATGGTGTATTGAGAGTACAATTGATCCTAAGTGTTTGGGGAAAGAACTAGGGAAGATTGGAGGGTTTAGAGATGAAAAATGAAGAAGAAAATCGGGGATTTTCTGGGCAAGGGCTTGGGGCGTCGCGCCTGCCAGAGCGCCACAAAAGTTCCTCTGAACTTTGGCCTCTGGCGCGTCGTGCCAGCCAGAGCCCTCTGAAGTTCAAGGGCTAGCGCCCCACGCCTCTCAGAGCGCCAGGGATGCCAGTTCTCCCTATTCGTTTCCCACCTTTTCGTACTAGTTCCTAAGCGATGTACCTATGTTTCCTAGTCGATTCTAACACTCTAAGGTACATCTAAATATCATGAAATCATCCATAAACATGAGATCATGAACCTTGAATCCATAATCCAATTCAAGAAAAGTTAAGATCAAAGTCAAAGAAGTTAAGAGTCACGTCTAGAAGTTAAGAAGCAAGTCAAAGTAAAGTTTCTTAAAGTTTTCAAGAGTCCTTATTAAATGTTTTAACTTCGTTTTAAGGCTCAAGTTTCAAGTAAAGCAAAGAGTAAGAGTTGAGTTCATTTCTCATGAAAAACTATTAGGGAACTAAGTATTCCCAAAGAGTTTATAAATGTTTTCTCATTTGAACAAGAAAAGGGAACATCGATTCCAAGAGGGCTTTTAAGCTAAGTTTTGAGTAATTATCTCAATTCAAAGAAAGAGTTTTGTTTTTACAAACATATGAGCTAAGTATATTTGGGAGTAGTATTGAGCACCGATATGGGGATACGAGTTCATATTAACTCAAGTCTCCATGAACCATGTAGCCATCATGGGTAGTAAATGATCATACTTTTTAGATGACTCCTTAAGATGC
>JAJOOH010011000.1:0-10973 GCA_029582605.1 Solanum gracilifrons | reverse complement strand
AATTTTCTCTCGCTTTATACAAACACAAACGCACTTTATACACTTGCGTTTGTATAAAAAACAAGAGAGGCGAGGGAGAGAACGAGAGTGGCGAGCGAGATTCACCAAGAGAGAGGTGAAATAGCAACAGTTTGCTATGAGGTACAATTAAATCAAACTATATTTATAGCATTTATTTGAATTAATAGTTTGCTATTATATACAATTTTCCCTTTTAAAATCCCCATGTAATTTATTTGGGGATTTTAAAATTTGCGGGTAATAATTACCTTGGAAGGTTTTACCTTCGAAAAATTTTTGGTAGGAAAATTCGCAGGAAACTACGTTACCTGGAAATTCTCATATATAATCCGCAAATAAATCCCCAAGTAATTTGCAATTTTCTAGTAGTGTCTTATACCCAACTCTTCCAGACAATAACCTGTTAATCCTAAGCTTGCAAGCACCTTGATCACATCTAAGTCCCTATTAAATTGTTCTATTTGGACCGAAAGAAAATCATTTATCTTTAGCGGGAAGAATTGCTTGAAAACACTTGGCATTCAGGCGGGCCACACTCAAACAAGTAGTTTTGAAACAAATAAAAAAGTATGTGCCACACTTACAAAGGACTGTCAGTTTCTTACGACATCAGAAATTTCTTGTTCAAAACATATGAGACTCCAATACATCATCTACCAGATCGTATCATATCATATGACATTATAAAGGCATGCTTCAGTCTTCGATTAAATCGTTCATCAATTTTTTATGATAATCACATAACATATCATATGTCGACAAGGCATCGTAGAGGAACAAGTTCATTCATTAAAAAAAAAACACTTTCCACAAATAGACCTGATACTCATATAGTGTATATCATATACTGAAAGAGTATCATAGAGGTTTGCATCAATCCTTCTATTAAAACATTCATCAAGCCTCTTTGATACGGACATGATATATCATACACTGACATGATATTATAAAGGACTAGGTTCATTCATTCAGGAAAAAAAAAACTTTCCTCAATATAAGGGTTTCTGTGATACCCATATAGTATTAAACTTCTCATAATCCGACATTGATGAAATTCCTCTCAGAAACATGAAAGCGCTGATACCAATGTCATGCATTGAGCTATTTGAAAACTCAATTCGTGAAGAAAATAACAGGGGAAATACAAGAGATGGAGAAGGAGAGAAGTTCTGTGGAAAGAAATAGATTTTCATATATTCGATAAGTTCTCATCAGTACAATCCGGCTATTATAAAGGACAAATGACCGCCTAATTCTAACGTGTAGTAGGACACGTGGCTAGTTCATTGCAAAGACTATTCTACAATTACTGAAAGCATAACTTATACTAGCATTACTAAATACATTGGCTAAGGAATGCAAATGTGGTTGAGACTGAATTACTGCTTTACTTTCTAGTATTCGTTTTGACAGCAATTGGATCAGAACAGTATGGACAATTGCCAAACAGAACATCAAACGACCTGTAAAACAAACAAAGTAGATGAATGTGATAAGAGAATTAAAAAATTTACATCCTTGCAGTCGGCTAGAGTTATGCAGGGTTTAGTTATTCCAACTTCTACCCTACCTAAAATAAAGATTCTTTCATAGCTTATACATGTGTTAGTTATGTGGGATTGTAAATTGGTAGCCAAACATCGTATTTGATGTGCTGAATTCTATACATAGCAACTAAAATACCACCAAACATGGTACTTGTTATGCTGGTTTTAATACATGAATAATTTACTTCCTAACCAACAATCAAACGACCCCTTAATGTATTGAAGGTTACAAAAGCAAAAGGTAACAAGAAGTTCCAAACACAAAAAGGAAAGTTCAATTATTCCAAAAGTTGTACATTTCTCACTTTTACTCCCTTTATACAATTTTCTCTACATGTTCCTCAAAAACCAAAACAATGTATTGCCCCTCCATTTGTCCCCAAATTAGCAGTAAATATTCTCAAATTTAACTCTCTTAATAATCATACAACACGAAGTCAATTTGGATTAGAGGGTAATCAAAGTCATTGCATAAGTGAAAAAGAAATTGAAAAATAGAACTTCCATATGTGAAAAGAATGCATATATTATCACTGTAACATAGAAATGTATGACTCACCTATGAAAGCTCATGCAAGCAAGGTAACAGTTTTCATGCGTACTGTTAAAAAAACAAGGTGTGTTTTAACTATACTTAGTTCAACCAAAATCTTGTCTAATTAATCTCTCCTTAGTGTATATGGACTGGTAAGATATAATACTCAGATATTTCATTAGCATCTGTAACAATCGACAATATATTTTCCTTTCCAAAACATTAATCTAGTTTCAACTTGGCGTGGCTATATATCAACTAAAAACTTTTACAGCCAACACTAACAGACGATCAACAAAGCTCAATCATGGACTCGCACAACAGAATGACAATATCTTAAGGATATGTTTACCATCACAATCAAAAAATCAAGATAGGAGATTTCAACTTACTGCCTTGTTGTTGTGATGGAACGCAGCCAATCTCCAAGGCAAACACTATGGAAGGCCCTACTGCAGCTGTTATTTTCACATGTACAATCAGTGCCACTTCCACTCTTATCACCAAGTTCATCATCTAGATTGACATCATCAAGTCAATGCCATACCACAGAATATCAATGGGTTTATCTTACGGATATAGGATTACCAATTGGAAGATATTGTGCATAACAAATGCCACATTCAGTTTGTGGATCAGTTTTCTGAATGCTTGAAGGTCCATGAAGTTGAATATCCAATACGTGTGCAAGATTCTCGGAAAATGGCTTGTCTCTCATCCTGTGAGTAGAACAGAAATCTCAGCTGGTGAGACATAACAAGCGACATACAAAATCTCAGCACAAGTTAAACATCACAAGCTTGATTGTGTTGGAATTCAAATCCAAGGCACATCAATTTACCTTAAGAACGACTCGGTCATCTTAAGGGATAGATCTCCTAAGGACATGATAGCCAATTGAACCTCCTCTACCTTTCGAAAGAGAAATTTAAAACCATCCTTACCAACCAGTCCGCAATCCCTAAATCCTTTTTCCTGATAAATGTTCAAAACACCAATCATAGAGGAAAAAACTGAGTAACTCTTACCCCCCACCACCCTCCATCTCCCAATTGTTAAATCTTTTTTTCCTGAATATGGTTCAAAATGCCAAACGTAGAGAACATTCCATGTATAGCAAGTTGAACCTCCTCAACCAATCAAAAGGGAAATTCAAATATCCTTAGACACCCAGCCCAAGTCCCTTAATTTCTTTTACTGATTAATGTTCAAAAACTAAGTGCAGAAGAATTTGATTTTTATGCATGAAAACACCAGGTCAGAGAAATCTACGATAATGCTTGAAAAATCAAGAAAAATTACTTAAACCAATATTTTGAGCACGTTAAACAACAGTATTAGCATCTAAATGTAGAAATGATAAGGACCATGATAATATATCCAGCATAAAAGCAAAAGTTGAAATACCATCTTTTGCAGTTTTTCCTCCACATCGCCCTCAATCTCTCCACCCCTGAATCAGAACCAAGAAAGCGACAGCTAGAAGAACTCCATATCAATTTCAAACTCATTAAAGATAAGAATACTTGTAAAAGCTGCGAGTTTCAGAAAAAAACTTACTCCGGTAGGGATGTCGGATCATTAGCATCTATAGACAATATGATGTAGCTGTCATTACCTATAGCAAAAGAAAATGGATATCAGTTAGTTCTGCAGCGGTAAAGGGGTACTGAACAACATTCATGTACATAAGCATTAAGCACATACTTATATTAAGTTGGCGATGTGACAAAGCACGTTGAGGATATCGTAGATCAGAAACCAAAAGAGAGTGGTCAATATCATCCATTAGATTCCAAAAGTCCTGAAGCTTCTCAAGATGCTGGATCCAGTAAGAAAAAAATATGGTAATTATAGCAAAAAACCACAATCCACAAATGTCTAAAAACTACACGTCTTTGGTGGATGAAATAATCAGTAGTAAATCAAATTGAAGAATATGCAATTACCTTATGAAACTGTTGGATAGCATCTTTCAGTCTTGAGTTTATTGACCATTTTAAATTGAAGAGATAAGGAACATCCTGGGGAATAGTTAATAAATTAGGAGATTGCCTAAAGAGTGCAAGGCTCTAGTATCTGAAATTTGAAGGATGCCAACCGCTGATATAGAAGGCGGATGGTTAGGATATGATCCATCCAAAGTTATCTGCAGAAGTGCACTCTTCCTTTCTTGTCCCTAACGCACAGAAAAAGCTTGAGAGTTTATTTCCCGGCAATGTAAACTCCAGTATTCCACTAGCTGCAATTCAGAAGTTTACAGTCGTCCACTACAATCCCTCCTCTTATAATTCCTAACAAACGGGAAACAATCTATATCGTCTTCTTTCATTAACGAACACCTAGCCTTCCTCATTTTAGCCCAAGCATTGTCTTAAAAGATAAATGAGGCCTTACTTGATGCGAAAGCTGAGAAGTCTCAGATCTTCCCCAAATCTAACAAGGTGCTCCCATCCTATCTCTTCTACCTGTAGACACAACATGATTTCAGAAGAAAATCCCAATAAATATTTGCCTAAAGCATAATAACACGAAGAATACATCATTCAATCAATGTCTGGAATAGACAATGATGCAACTGGCATAGTAGTTCAGAAGTCACATTTAATATCTCTTATCTTGAAACTAAGGAATGTCAAGCATATTACATAGATTACAAAGAAGTTTCATGAAAGGCAAGCATGTAAAAAACTAATCTATACTGTTTCTGATCCTTCTCAGCAATGAAGCTCAAACTTTCACAAAGCAACCGGACAGGCCAAGGACATAATGGTTAAGATTTAACATCAATGTAACTATTGGGTGGCTAACTATCCTTTTGTTAATAAGATGAATTCATTAGCCAGGGGCGGGGCTAGAGTGTTGGGATGCTAGTTTGGTCGAACCAAAGAAGCTTTGGTTGAAACCCCATATTTGACTATTTGTCTTAAAATTCCACTAAATATGTACGGATTATTAATTCAGAACCCAATAACTTGAAAAGATTAGAATCCAGAACCTATGTTGCCCAAGCTTTTCAAAAATATCAATGCATGCATGTTTGATACTAATCCAACACGAGTGCGGTCGCATTTTTGGAGAGTCAGAGAAACATAGTCCACAACCCACCTTCAAATTCAGGTGCAGTAACTCCACTTCCCCACACCCCAAATAGGAAAAGTAAAACATGGGGTTTTTCTTTCCATTTTAAATTTTAAGAGCACACTCTAAAAAAACAAAAAGCAATAAAATACAGTATTGAATCTTAAAGATTGACTGATACTGATACAGCATACCTCTGAATATATCCTGCGGTAGAAAGATGATGATTTGGCCAGTTCTTGGCATCTTTTTTGGTCTGCACACTCCTAAATGTATAAAATTCAGATATACTTTGTATGCAAACCAATTTGGGGGAAAATAAAGTTGTTACTTACCATTATAATTATCTTCCAACAAACCTAAATTGAATTTTCAATGTCAGATACCAACGCCACCAGCCTCAACAACTTCTACCCAATTCTCAAGAATCTTTTTTTTTTCAGCTTACACAATCAAGCATTCAGAAGCATTACTTCTTCGGTTTTAGCCCGAAAATCAATCAGCATAACGAACAGTTTCTTTTTTCCGGTTTATACTTCCTTCATCCAACAATAGTTATCTACCGTATTATTTTGGGATGTCTAACAATATTTGTTCACTTCATGAAATCACTAGATAATTTTATTCTTACTTCCTAATTTACCCTTATTATTAATTATAGTCAATTCTTTATTTCACTAGGTAATTTACCGCGCGATTTCTAAGCTTTTGAACAACTTTTCCACTAATCGACGGTTATTAGAAAAAAAAAAAAGTAAATTTTTGTAGGTTTCTAGAACATTTCAACAGAAATTAAATGATTTGACATTATCACATATCTCAAAAATTGTAAATATATAATTAATGATTAAAAATATCTTGATATCTAATCATTTTTATCTTTTACATAATTTATCATAATATGTGTTTGATGATATAATTGTCTTGTTAAACATCACTTTTTTTTTTGTACATGAAAAATATAGAATCTGATGATTTTATGGTTAGAATAACTTCTTGTGAAAAAATTTTTTATGTGAAAGTTTTCTACAATCAAATATTAGTTATAAATAAGTTTAGACCGTTAAAAAATATACATCACAACAACATAAATAAATTTTTGTACAGACAATCTACTTGTCTGAGGTCAAACGTTCACCACTTTTCGTTATTATTACTTTGTTACTCTAACAAAATTTATAGAAGGAGAAAAATAAATTTGAAACAACAACAAAATAATATTGTTGACCCTTTTAGAAATTCATTTTTCATTAAACTGCTGCTCTAAAGGTCTCTTCTAGATGTTTTATCAATGCAACTTTACGACTTTTTCAGAAACATGTATGTATAAGTGTTGCATTATGAAAGTACAAGTAGATAAAAATGTTGGATTCTAGACTCATGTTAAAGAAATATTCTCGAACATTAAAAAAATTAAAATGAGTCTAACCTAGTTAACTCAAATGCTCAGCAATGACTTGGGACATGAAGGACAACAAATCTATGTTAATAGACATATCCTTTGTAGTTTAAGATACTACTTTTATTTAGAGTAGGTTTTGTTTCATATTCTTCAAATTAAGCTTGCCGAAAATAATCATAACTCACACCAAAAATATTTAGAAGAGCCGAATGAGAAGGAAGAAAAGAAAAACATTAAAAGGACGAAGAGCTTTGTCCAAGTGAGATCATATGCATACCAAACGGAAAATAATCAATATAATTTTAAGGAAACAATAAAACAGCGAGAAAAACCATACATTAAAGGAAGTAAACTATGAGATATCCAATGATGATAACAAATCATTCTAACGAGAAAAGATCCTATGTTTTGAAATAACATACCTAAAAAAATTGACTAACACTTCAATCAACTTTCAATCATTAAAGTACTAATAATATCCACGGATAAAATTTAATAGTAATAGATAACAACAACATAAAAATCCAAAAATATGGGCATGCAAAGTTATTAACTCTCAGAGGATTTTCTAAAGAACACAAAATCACGTCCTTGTATGTGAAGGAATGACGTTGTTGATGAAGAAACTAGAGTTTTGTAAGGGCTTTTTTTATTGTACCTTCAACAATTTCAGTAGAGAAAACTTGTTTGAAT
Organism: Solanum gracilifrons; assembly: GCA_029582605.1. Lineage (NCBI taxonomy): Eukaryota > Viridiplantae > Streptophyta > Magnoliopsida > Solanales > Solanaceae > Solanum > Solanum gracilifrons. Next base: position 3,694 of record JAJOOH010011000.1, on the reverse strand, counting down.
ACTCAATTAACGTTTGTTATTTAATATGTACTAACAAATACTTATAACAATAACTTTGCATAAACATAAACAACAAAGTTTAAAGCATATACTCAAAACAACAATTAATAATATAAGCATAAATTAATGACCGTAAACAACATACCAGGATCTTCAAAAAATGAATGAAATAGAATGAAAAAAATCGAGCGCATTGAATGCACAGTGTCCCCTTAAGGAAATTATTCCCCTCTAGTACCCGATGTTTAAAGAAATATATCCTCTCAAGATCGAACGATTCTATTCACCAGTGTATTGCTACAAAAACAATGGTGCTAGTGAGTCATTCAACAGGAGCAAAATATATAAATATTTAACTGTCCAGAAGAAGAAGAAGTTGAAAATTTTCGTTGTTTTAAAATGTGAGTAAAGTCCTCTATTTATAGACAACAAAGGGTAGTGTGAACAAATGATTATTGTGTCTTATCGGAAATGTTACAACTCTTTGAGAAAGTTACCACCCTTCGGAAAGGTCACAACCTTTCATAAAAGTCACAACTTTTCATTAAAGTGACAACTCTTCATAAAAGTCACAACTTTTAATAAAAGTCACAACTTTTCGGAAATGTTACAACTCTTTGAAAAAGTTACAATCCTTCGGAAAGGTCACAACATTTCATAAAAGTCACAATTTTTCATAAAAGTGAGAACTCTTCATAAAAGTCACAACTTTTCATAAAAGTCACAACTTTTCATAAAAGTCACAACTTTTCGTGAAAGGGGAAAACTAGTTTTGGAAATAAAATAAATTAAAAGAAATCCTAGTTTGTGGCGTTGCCACATAGGCGGGCCTAGGGTTCTCTCTCTCTCTGTATATATATATATGATTTTTCAAGATATGATATTTATTATATTCAAAGGATGATATAGTAAATGAGTCTTCTATTTATAGTTTGTTAAGAAGTGTACAAAATCAATAGTGGACAAGTATTATTAAACACAATGAGTATCTTTTAGTTACTATTATTTGTCCAATTTTGACTTTTTACTTGTCAATTTTTTATTTGTTTTTTTTGACTAATCAAGAAAAAACAATATTTGTTACCTATTATAACCTCAATTTATTTACAGAGTCAATGTTTTTGAAAAATGTAGAATCTCATAAATTGATTTTGAAATTCTATCAATTAATAGGGGTAAAATAGTTAACTCACTATGTCAATTATTATTTTCTTAATAGGTGTGTCAAGTAAAAAATGAACAAGTAAATAGGGACACAGATACGACTGGGCATTCGATCGGTTCGATTCGATTTACGAAATTCGGTTCGATTCTTTCGATTTGGTGAAAATGTAATTCACACCAAACTGAAATAAATTCGGTTCAATTTGGCTTTCACAATTTCGATTCGATTTGTCGGTTTGTAAAATAATAGTGGGTATGTTGTCGTTGTTGAACAAATTCACCTCTTCATATGAAATTTCAAATAAAGTTGTCAACTTCTTGTCATTTCCCAAAATATACCTCCAGTGAATATTTTCACTACTACTAGTAACACATTTTCAAATTTCAATCACAACGAATAAAAATTAGGATAAATTAAAACAAGGCCAACCTTAAGCTTTCAGGGGCAAGGACATTAATAGACAACAAACATTCAAGAAGCTTCCATGTTCCAGGGACCAATGAGATCATAATTCATGGCTATTTGCTAAGAGTATCAGGAGTCCAGGCACTAGGCGTCCACTCCAGCCTTCAGCCTCAAGGCATTAACACTTAACAAACAGCATACAAAAAGTTTTTAACAATTAAAAAGCAAGCAACAACTGTCAACTGAGTGAGTTTCAGTCACTGTGATTGTGCGTGACGAGTGTCGAGAGCAGAGCACGGACGGAGGCGATGGATGATCAAACGAATTTTGCGAGACGAGTTGATGTGAGTCAATGTCATCTCGTCGAGACATGAGTCAAGAGAGTTTCAATTTAGGGATTCACTGATTTAAGAATTTGGTAAGTGCAGTGTAATCAGTAGTGTGCAGTATTAAAATTTGGTTTTTTCGGTTAACCAAATTTATTTTGTTAAAATCGAAAACCGAACCGAAAAACTGAAATTTTAAAATTTAAAACCTAAACTGACCGATTTAACCGAAAAAACTGAAACCGAAATTTAAAAAAATCCAGTTCGATCGGTTTTTTCGGTTTTAACCGGAATATGCACCGTCCTAGACACATGGAGTATTTTAAGTTGTTACTATAGTTATTTATAATATTATTTTTAAATATTTTAATTTATATATTTTTAAATATATAGTTTTTTTAATCTTTTATGTCCAAATTCAATATTAAAATTTAGAAGTTCAAATCTTGAAATTTAAAGTGTCATGATATAGCATACTTGGTATAGCACAAAAGAGTACGAAAGAAGTGAGATAGTTCCTAAATGTTGTAGCCTCCCAATTATAGATGTGGCGCGCTTCACACCGATAACTATTACTCTACAGAAACGGCTTCATTGACACCCTAGGACTCTTGAACTATGTGCTTTGATACCAAGTTTGTCATGCTCCGAGCCTACACCATGGGCGTGACCGGGCACTCGAGAATCATTTCTGGCCCCAAGCGAACCAGCTTAACTCTTAGCGGAAGGCGTTACTCAATAATAAGAGAACTTTAAAAATAAACTTAATCAACTGTCTCAAAAGATAAACTCAGAATGTTTTATAAATAAACATTCAACTAGCAAAAGTGGCAACTCAAGTCTCAACATAAACAACTGAAAATGAAAAGACTCATGAACTATATCTATCTATCTATGAAGCCTCTACTAACTGAGATGGACGTCGGGACAAGATCCACGACATCATACTAACAAAATGAAATGGCTGAAAGTAAACAAGGGATTCTCCGGAAGCAAGAAGACTCATCAACAACTCTGAAGCTCAACTGGATCAACGAAGCGCTGGATGCTGATCATGGTTAACTGTATCTACATCATAAAAGATGCAGGCCAAATGACGTCAGTACATGCAATGTACGAGCATGTGAGGGGAAACCTAAACAAGACATAAGCTTGAACTAGAACTGAAGAAATATTTACCTCTTCTCAACTCAACTCAACCTCATTTCAATATAAAACAATAGAAATAATGCAATATAAAGAAAAAACTTTAAAACAGTAGATAACAACTCAATCTATTAGAAAATATAATATAAACTCTGTTTGTATGCAAAAATACAAAGTAAACTCTATTGGGAGATTTTCTAACTGTCACGACCCGCGAGCATCCCCAAGTCATAACATGCGTATTCGACCTCTCGGAGGTCTCATACAAGCCCTTAGCATTCATCACATTAGATATGTAAAATAGTGCGGAATTAAAAACTCTTTAAATAAAATCCCATAAAACTCAAAGGCCACTTTTAAAAACATCATTCAAAAGTACACAAGCGGAATACTAAGTCTCTTAGCCATCTTAGACATAAATGTGAAAACATACTAGGGACACGGCCCTTTACAATCAAAAGAAGTCTATTAAGTCTATTACAAGAACTTTATCATAAAACTAGAATAGAAAAGTATTGTCCTCGACATATGAGGACATACCACAAGATCTTGGAAGAACTTCAAGTTCCAAGCTTAATATAGAACCCACTCACTTTCCGGAACCTACACTTGTAGAAAATAGAGAAATATGGAATTAGCACAATTAAGTACT
>JAJOOH010010997.1:0-12097 GCA_029582605.1 Solanum gracilifrons | reverse complement strand
AACAATACAAAATGATATTTGGGTTCAGGAGAATTTGTGGTGATGATATCTTGAGAAGAAGAGAGTAGATTAACTATTGTTGAAATGAAATTGTAAGGTGAAATTCTTGAATCACAAAGGAGGAAAAATAATTGAGTGATAAACATGGGAGGGGAGAATTAAGAGATAGTGGTTGATTTGGAGTGAAAGAGTTATTTAACAAGATTTCAATAATAGTTTTAAGGGATGTGGGTATCTAATAGTATTTTCAAATAATATATTAATATATGGTATAAAATACTAAAAGTGGTAATATATGTAATTGTTTAAAAGTAAAGATAATATTAGTATATATAGTAGTGATGTATGTCTAATAAGGTAGTTTATCCATAGTTATTAGCAGTTGTCTAGTGATCCAGCCCACTTACTGGACTGGGCTTCTCAACTCCCATGGGCATTGGCCTTCATAATTTCACGGATACAAGTATTTGATCTAGAAATTCTTACCTTCATAATTAAATAAGACTCTATATTATTAAATTTATTAATATTTTTTTTATTTACCAAACATAATAAGTTATTTTTAATAATTTGTAGTAAATTTGAGAAAAAGGTTCTTCACTTCGTGTATTTCAACATTTGAACAGACAAGATATAGATTGATATTTCAATTTGGACTACTACCTTATTTGAAAATTCAACTTTATAATAATTGTCAATGCATTTTAATATGATGGGGATTGAGGAATGGACAAGAAAAATATATTGTATAAAATAGATACCAAAATAAATTGAATAGAGATGTGTTCCTCTCTAACTTCCCATAGTGACCTAAAAGACGCCATAGAAATTGAAACTCATTATGACTTTACAAATTTGAAAAAATGATTTGAGTTTTGAATTGAACTGCATCTTAGTTGTTAGTTGACAAATTAGATTTATTATTGTTTTATGAAGCTCAAATTATGATTAGAGTACTATGATTTGGGTGGAAAATCAAATTAGAAATGTAACTCATTATTGCTTAACAAGCTTAAAGAAATTATTTAAATTTCGAAATTGATTGTTATGAGAAATTTGAATTGAACGTTGTTTAAATTTATTGAAAATAGTTTTTTTTTTAAATTAACTACAAAATTTTGAAGTCATTTGGTGGATATTTTGAATTTGCTTTGAATAATGATTACAACTAAAAATCACAAAAGAAGTTTATAACTATAACTAATAATGTTTATACATTGTTATAAATTATACAAGGTATATATATATTGTAATACATGTTATACAATGTAGCAACATTATCTATAAAAATTATAAACATTACTCTCTTCAACCGTCTCAGTTTATATGACTCTTTTTTCTTTTAAATCACATTGTTAAAAATAGATCAAAAATCAAGAGTTAAAATCAAGGGTCAAAATTTGAAAAAATAATAATTTAAAGTTTGTTTTTAAAAAATACTTTCAATTTCAAATTTTTATTTTTCACCCCCACCCCTACCCTGACCCCCACCCCTTGGCCAGCCCCACTACCCCCCACCCCCGCGCCAACCCTACCTTCCCAAACAAAAATTAAGTTTATTTTTAAAAAGTACTTTCAATTTCAATTCAAAAATTATTTTCTACTCTCTAGTAAAAATAAAAGATATTTTCTCAAAAATATTTTTCATGCATAAATCAAACATTAAAAAAAAATTGAAAAATATTTTCTACTCACCAACCAAACATGAGAAAATAAGTCAAAAATATATTTGCTTTCTAAGAAAACATTTTCCTTCATACCAAACACACCCTCTGTCTCAATTTATGTGATACTCTTTTCTTTTTAATCACATGGTTAAAAATAGGTTAAAAATTAAGTGTCAAAATTGAGGGACGTCTTACACCAAAAAATGGTGGGTCAATTTTCTTAAATTTATAAATATCATTTCTTTTTTAAAAAGTAGGAAGAAAATTGACTTTGATTTTTAAGATATATATATATACTTATATACTACCTTAAAAGCATCAACTCCTAAATTGAATGTTGAATTACTATAATACCCCCAATTAAAAATATTCAATTTATTTTATTTATTAATTTAATGATTTGTATTATATTAAAAGTAGATACCCTTTCATATTAAAGGATTGTGATTTCCTCAAAGAGATGTGACTTTCCAAAGGGTTGCAACTTTTTTAACGGGTTTTGACATTTTTGATGTGTTGTGACTTTTCGAAGGGTTGTGATATTTTCAAAGGGTTGTGAGTTGTGACTTTTCCAAAGGATTGTGCCTTTTCCAATGAGTTCTGACTTTTGCAAAAGGTTGTGATTTTTCCCATGAGCAATCACTTTTTCGAAAGGTTGTAACTTTTCTGATAAGGAACATGATTTAACACCTATTCATACTACTATTTGTTAGCTATAAATAGAGGTCTTTCTCTCTCTTTAAAACTACAATTTTTTTAAAGTTTCTACTCTTCTCCTTAAAAAATCTCAGGGTTATTTGCAATAGTTGATTAAGTTCAAAATTCAACAAAATTCGAGGCACCACATAAGAAAGAGTTGGTGAACAAATTGTAGCAAATCATTCATAAATTCACACTGATATGTATGCGACAGGAAAAAGGAGAAGACTACAATTCTACAAAGATATGGTATAAACTTAATGAAATGAAATATTTTTCACCAAATGTGATGTTGTTCATATATTAAAATTAAATTATGCTACTGAAATATATATGTATATCTAAAACAAAGAATCGATCCAGCTAAATAATTGACATACACTCAAACCGAAATTTAACCATCATTCGTTATAACAATAAAGCACCTTTGTTTTTTAGAAATGCCTCTCTATGATAGTCTTACTCAACTACTAATTGGTAAAAGATAGATTACGTATAAAGATAAAATATTGAAATATTTATGATAATCCTTATTATTGTCATGCACATACTAAATTTCAAGTATGAATATTTAAGAGAAAAATTATACTTAAATGGTGTTCATCATTTATGTTCATAACCTCAAGAGGAAAGACTATTGGTGACATTTTTTGTATTGATATTTTTTTTAAAAAAAATTGTTGGTTAGATTTGTTTACAAAATTGAGTGAAGTAAATAATAATACTACTAAAGAAATGTCACTTTCTCCCCATATATAAACTTTGAATGTATTTTGAAATGTTTCAATAATATCTGATCAGTTTGATCTCAAAATACAAGTAACTCTATGACAATCAATATTAATCATTTGAAAGCACTTGTCCTATGTTCTTCAAATTATAATTATTTAGTAAAAAACTTTAATTTAGTAATACTAATTCTATTTTATAAAATCATATACTATATATACGATACACACGTGCAACGCACGTGCCGTGAAACTAATATATATATATATATATATATATATATGTAACAACTTTGGAATCAAACCTAGGTATTTACTATTTTTCATGATAGAAGACTTTCTGCCATTAGATCACTCATGCTCTTAAATAAATTATGTTTGTTGTTTAAAGTATATTCTTTAATAACAATTTTACACCTTAAAAACCAACATTCGTCAATTTTTATAAAAAATCATAGTGTACTTTCAGTTATATTTTTCAAAAATATAAAAAAGAATCATAATTTTCACGTCCGTACGTCAATTTCTTTTTAATATTTTTTTTTTGCCTAAATAATTGACGGAAGTACGTTGGTTTTCATAACAAAAATAAAAAGTAGCAAGTTCGGTTTCTTTAACAAAAAAAATATTGAAAAATCATTGACAAACCGACGGAACCCTTCTGTTTTCCACATTTTTTTAGTGTTTGTCCAAAAAAAGACACAATTAATATAGTAATAATTTAACTTTAAAATTTTTAATTTTAGTTTGAATGAAATAATTTATATGTACACAAATGTCTATAAATTACTTTATAATCTTTTATTCTTAAACGTCATGCTTATTCAAAATTTCAAATACTTTCAAATAATTGACACGAAAGAAATGTATAATAATAATTTGTAAGGGTATATAAAACTGTTTGAAACATATACTTTGTGTTTGGCGATATATTTTTGAAAATTACCCTTTTTATGACTTGCATTCTAGTTCTAGTAATTGACAAAAGTTTCAATTCTCTATTGTTCTAAATTATTATCCAGGTAAAGCAATGGTGTTAGGCCCTCAAAAATAATGCCTTAAAATATTTGAAGTCAATTTTCATCAGTTATTATGCATATCTTTTTTTTATAAAAATACGATTGGTGTAATTATAAGTAAAAGTCATAGGTAATTTAATTGCTTTCACTTTCTACTTCTTAATTTGTCTATGTTACTTATTTTTCAATTAATAATGTTTTAATATTGACTTTGTAAGAGTATTTTCAATTTTTTGAGGTGTCATCATAGACATTTCCAATCCAAACTAATTAGATTATCAAATAATTAAATTTTTAAAAAATAAGTAAGTATTGTCTTAATTTTGAATGATTTTAAAGAGTAACAATCATTACAAAATTAATGATTTTTTAAACCTATTTTATAATTAAGAATATTATGAAATATTATACTAGTAAAAAATGATATTCTATTTGATGTGAGGTTTTAATTCTATTTTTAAATACTTCTACAATAATCTAGATAATTCGTGTAATAATTGATTTAATTGAAAACGCTTTCTGAGATCTAAACATTTGTAGTATTGTATGACATACAATAATTTATATATGCACATCGTGTCTTACAAAATATTACCAAAAAGTGTTATACTGTCAACTAAAAAGAATTAATTATCAAATCATAATTAATTATTATACATTTTAAGAAGTTACGAGAATTATCCCTTTGCATTCATCTATAAATATATTTTTGCTATTATGAATTTCCTTCTAATAAACAATTATTATAAATATGTGGAGAAATATTTTATAAAGTATCAAATGAAATTTAGTTTTGAAAATTAATAGAATTGACTGGAATAGAATAAAACTATTTTGTGGCCAAGAAATGAAAGAGGAAAAAAGTTTATAGCCATAGACATGAAACATCTGTGTCAAATAAAAAGATTGAACAATAGTAGATAGGTAGGTCCTTAAATCTATTATTAAATCCACATAAGGTACACAAATAATAATCTAAAATAAATGTCTCAGTTCACCACCACCACTACTTTCCTCAAAGTCAATCACTATTAAACAAGTCTCAAATTACAATATACTATATTTTTATCAAAAATATTTTTTTTATCCCACAAAAAAATGTTATTATTGTTAAAATATTTTTAGTTGTATATTAGTGAAAAACCATAAAATATTAAGCACAAACTAGTCAGATTGCAACTAATTAATTTTAACATCAAAAATTACTTTTTTTTTAAACCCAACTTGCTGACTTCCGCAAATCAAGGATCCAAAATACAATTTTTTTGATTGGATGTCCTGTACAATTAAAAGAACATGCAGTGAGGACCACATATCACATATTCAACTTGTTTATATTATATACATTTTATTAGCAAATGAGGAGAATGATTATTTATTTTGTTTAATAGCTTCTTAAGAAGGGAGGTTTTATAATGCTATTTAGCTGTCTCTCCATTCTTCCGGTTGCCAATCTATTGCAACCCACTTACAATCATCGTCTCTTTTTCAAACTAGAATATTTAACTTATCACCATAATAAATGGCATAACTGATGTTCAAATCAAAATTCTTTTTATCCACCTAAGTCTAGCTGGTAGTGAAATACTGTGTGAATTAATCAAAGTACATACAAATTGATTCAAACATCATCGATACAGAAAATTAAAAGATAACAAAATTATGTAAAAAAATATATATAAAGAGAGAATGGAAATGAAAACTATGTATAACTTTATTGTTCGCAACATTAGCATTTCTGCTTAGTAAGCTGAGAGCTCATCTAACTCTGCTAGATCTGCACCTATCCATCAAACTTTAAAAGATACCATAATTACATTTTCTGATGCTTTTTCTATATCAATTTCTTATGATGTGCACCTAAGAGAGAGAGAAGAAAAATAATAATACCTTGTTGCACTTTCTGCTAGATCAGATGTATTTGCAGGCAGCCGAACAACTATATTAATTACTACTGTTTTTATGGAAAATATGAAGGAAGAGAAGTACTTTGTGTGTCGAACATCTGAATCGCTATTCCAAAAAAGTCAGTCCTCTTTGTAATATTTGTGTTTCTGAACCTACAAGTGACCATTCAAATGCTATTCCTTGTTGGAGATGCAAAAGGGCATAATATTTGTGTTTCTGAACCTACTAAGTGACCATTCAAATGCTATTCCTTGTTGGAGATGCAAAAGGGCTATCAGGAAGATTCAATCCTTGACCACTGCAAGATTCCGAAACATTGATTAAATAATGCAAATTAACATATTTTTCCAACACTGGCATGCTGTTATAACATGTTAAATTGTGATTATATAAAAAATGACTTACCTTTCTTGGTCATAGTGATTCGTCTTAACATGCCTAGTTTTGTTGTTGCTGGTGGAACCATTGTTCCATACATCTAGCACGTAAGAAAAACCCTCAGTCAATGGGAACTCTAGTTGTTCACTATGGCCTATACAGGGAAAGTAGGAAAAGAAAACAACAATGTCAAGTGAAATGGAGGATAAATAAGAAAGATTCGTATATGGAACAAATTTAACAACCTTCTGAAGCGAGCTTCAAATCCTCTACTGAGTAGCCAACACGCATTTGATGATGTTGCCACTCCTGAAAACGTCTCTTCTCAAACTCAATTGCCCGCCTATGTACTAAAAACAGAAAATAATATGAATATTACTTCTATGACAAAAAATTATTAAAGAAAGGTATCATGCAGAAGGTAGATTTCCGCAGTTTGAGGTGAAATGCATCTTACAAGATTGGTGCTCAGATTCTGCATTAGTGAAAGGATTATAACAGGAAGCTTGATAAGCTTTCTCCGGGCATTTTCTGCAGATATAAGATAAGGATCTTATCAAATGCAAATTCCGACAAAGTGTTATCCCAAGTCTAAGAGCTTCTGCAAGTTGCAGTCCCTCAAGTGAATGAAAATATCGATATTCTGATGATACAGACAATATTCTTTAAACATCACAATGTTCACAGATGAGGGAAATGTGTAAATATTAAGAATAGTACGAAATATGCTTGCTGAAAAATATGCCTACAGAGATGCAATAAACAAATCTAATAGACTTAATCAGAACTAAAATTGAGCCAATGATCCTCAAGTATCCTGAAAACATAATCACTGCCATTTAACAAACAACCACAGATCTGAAAACGTAATTTCACATATCATCAATCAAGAGTATTGAAAGAGCAATCACTTCCAATATTTCAATAGATTAAACTACAAAGACAAATGGCATTAGCAACACAATATCATTGCATGCTCAGCACTCCATAACAAAGGTCAAGTAGGGTACTTCGGAAATGAAGATCTTTTAATAATAACTAACAAATATGCAAATAAATGATTAGAAGCCTTCAAATAATAGAAACCAGGGAATGTACCTATCTATAAGCTTGGACTTTTCCCTGTAAGGTTTCACCAAAACACGTGCATCGCAGACTAAATGAGGATTCCCCCTTGACAAGATCTGCTTAACTGTCTCTGTGTAAGCAAAAGTTACAAATCCAAACATTCTCTTCTGTTGACAAGGAATCCTAACATCTTGGACTGGTCCAAAATGACTGCATAAACATGAAATAAGTTGTGAAGACGTTAAAAAGATGACTAATAATATGTGTCAATCCACTTGGAGTGACTTACCTGAAATAGTTGGAAACATCTTGCTCGCTGAAGGTACTCTCAGCCGGAAAAGTCAGATAAATCTGGCGAGAATCAGCTACAATTGCTCCATGTTCATTTCTTTCTCCACTGCATTCCAAGTATTTGTGAATATCCTTAGCCAAAATAACGGCATGCTGTCCATGGGGCCTGTTGTAAATACAAACATTTAAATCAAATACAGTTTGTGTCAAAGAACAAAATCCACAAATGAGAGAGCTATACAAGTTGCACCTGTCTATGACACGAATGCTGTTTCTTAGTCGGGCGAGGAGTTTAGTCAGGCTATATCCAGCTTTCCCGTGTCTCTGACTTTCTGTGAGATAACCCTCGGCCTGAAGTGTTCTGCCAAACATCTCATGATACAACATAGGCAACGAAGCAATAGAAACAGGGTCACCCTCTTTGGATTTGAGAAGCTGAGTGAGCTCCATCTCTAGTTTCTCTAGAGATCCAGGGGAGATAACATGTTCATCAGTAACTACATCATTTAAATTTCCGTTGAAAACTTGGGAGAAGCTTTCCGGAGTTGGATATCCATGAACGTATCTACAGTTATTTCCATGCTTACAATACCCTTTGTTAAAGTAATGACAAATCTTAACAGGAATCTCAGGCAAGCTTGAAGATCTTCGACACGATCTTGGTCCAAATGTACGTCCAACGAAATTGTGGTCTGAGTGATCATCCAAAGATAAGAACTGAAGTTGATTTTGGAGTTGATGTTCATCAGTCATAGGATTGGAGCAACCCACTGGCAAAAGATCCAAGTTATGAATTGGACGATTTTCAGTTGGTCCTTGATGCTCCCAGTACGGATTTCCAACTTGATGGTTCGTAAAGGGGCTTGGTGAAGCTGGCGAGAATAGACCAAATTGCACGGGGGGTGAAAGAGGACCAGAAATGGCTGGTTTGGGTGATAATCCAAGAGAATTCTTAGCTTTGTTAATAAGCGAATGGATCACATTGTCGGGACAAAATGCTAATCTAATCATGTCCTGCTCACCATGATCACGATAGAGGAGATAACCAATGATCTTACTCACATGTTCAGACTCTAGTTTCTGAATTCGATTATATACAACTTTTGTAGACTCGGAGAAATCCATGCTCATCTTCAACCTAACAAATAAACATGAATGTTGACTTAATCGAAAACCATTACTAATAAAACAATTCAAATTTTTATATTGCAGCATATACATCAAAGAACAAGACTTATCTAATTGAAATGGAATATACATACATTTCTCAAGACTAAAAATCAAATAAATTCAATTAAAATGATGAAAAACATAGGGTCAAAATGACAAAAATTAACAAATAATCAAACTAAATCTTTAAAATGAGAGAAAATGAAGACAACAGTTGTAAGCTTTATCCAACACTACTGCTGATAACATAACAATAAGCAATCATCAATTTTACCAAAAAATAAAAAAAATGAAAAACTACTAGTAATTTCCAATTATTTCTATAAAATTGAAGATATCACCAAATTTTTTAACATAAAAAATTGTTTCAAAAAGAACTGATAATTATAACATTTGATATATAAATTAACCTAAAACTAGAATTTAAGCAACAAATACAACATTGTTATTCTTTAAACAAAATGAAATTAAACAAATTTTGAACATAAAAATTGACTTCAGATTTTTGACATTTCTCTGAACGCAGAAACATCTCGTCTCTTTTCGTCATTGAAATAATATTAACAGTTTAAAACTTCAAATTACTCCACAAAATTAAAAAAACAAGCAACATAAACCACCATTTTCAATCACCATTAAAAAAAAATACCTGATATCTGAGTAGAGTACAGTTCAACACTGAAAAAACAAACTAACAAAAAAAAAAAAAAAAAAACAATCCATACTCTCAATTCACAAAATTTCTTCCGGCTTGCTCTTGTCGTTCTTCTCACAACATTTTGCTTCAAATCAAAACCCAATTTTAAAAACAATTTTTAATTAGAGGTTTTTGATAGTGATAGAAACTTTTTTTGGATAATTTAAAACTTTATAAAACAAAAAGTTTGAAATGAGTCCATATACAGGCTGTATCTCTGTTGTTAGAGAAAAATGGGGGAATTTATTAGGAAATGCGCCTAGATTTTCTAATTCAATTAGTAGAATGTTTATTAGCTAATGAAAATGACATGAATACCCTTATCCAGCTGTTCTTTCGGATATATCTATGTGGCCAAATCCTACCCCATTTAAAAAATTCAAATAAAATATATATTTGTAACTGAACACAGGTTGGCTTATATGGAAAAAAAAAAAAAAACTTTTTTGTCTTTTGAGGAAATCTTGTGTGTAGCACTATATAACTTTATCTGATCGTATGAGCAATTCTGGTGACGCCACGTCGTACTACTCGACGTGTTCAGGAGAAAACATATGAGTTCACGGGAATTTACTATTATGTATGTTTTAAGAAATTTACTAAATATTTATAAGTATATAATTATGAATTCGATTATAACCTGATGTTATATTGAAGTTATTATATAAAATCATCAACTAATGAAATTTAATGTGTATTGTGAATTTTGCTTTGTATTCTTTACCGTGAAATATGGTGAAGTTGTTGTTATTGTTATGTAACAATATTCATAATATTCAGTGTAATTTCACTGATCTAATGTGAAATAAGTTAAGTGTGTATATAGAATTATTATACCTTTTGACTAAACAAACCAATGGATTAATCTTTTGTTGGTTAAAATATATGTTTTTTTTACTTGACTTGAATGGGGCCCTTAGTTCAAAAGTGTAATGTTTGTATGTGAAACAGAATGGTTTGTTGTTTTCGTGGGAGTATGATAAATGGCATGCATGCAATATATTTATTTATTTTCTTAATTAATATAATTATATATTTTGCATGTGTGTCACTTGTCAAAAAATGTGACAGTATTTGGTTTGGGATACTTTGGCCAAAGTACAGATAGAAAAAAATCCCAACAGAAAGCCTACTCCACATATTCTAACTCAAAATCTACATGGCAATTTGTGGGGTATGTGGCAATTTGAAGGAATAAATAAAGAGAGTATGAATAAACTTTATTAATCCAAGGTTAAAAAGACTAAAATTTGGATATTTCCCTCTTAAGAATTTGAACACTAGAGTCATCAATTTATATTAGAGTTTCGAATATGAATAAATAAAAAATGTAAAATATTGAACAATTGTATGGAATGCACGGATACAATTTTTGAATTTTTTTTTTTTAATTTTTTAATAAAAAGTAAGAAATAATAATTTTAATAATTTTCAGTGTAAAAAAGAAGTTATCGATGAAATATTTTTTTGTAATCGATAATAATGGCAAGAGAAGAGGCATCAATATGTAGTCAAATTTTGATGACTGATAAGTTGAGCAAAATGTGTGTAGATTTAGCCATTTAGGTGAGCCAAAATAGGAACTTACGAATCTAGATTTCAAGGATTTTTTTTATTGATTTCAATTTTACCCATATGTATTCTTTTTATCTTTTATTGTATTAGATGTGTTCGAAGAATGATTTTAGGAATTTCTGTTAAAATGTTTCTTGATGTAAAAAATAATATGATTGAGATAATTTCTTATTATAAAGTGAAAATATTTATGCAAAAAATAATGAAATGACTTCTCAGGTGGAATTGGGAAAACAAATTAAGTAACATATTAATTGTGTATTTCCTTTTATTCAATCTTTTCATATTATTTGTCTATATTATAGTACTAAATTGGCCATGAGCACGGGCTCAAGATGCTTGTAAAAACATATACTAGTGAATTATTTATCATTGTTATACTTTCAACTAATTATGATTTGCAGTTAGTGTTTAGTTTGAATGATTACTAATTTCGCCAGACATACGAACCTAATTCGTATCAACGCCCTCTCTTGCCTGTTTCTCTTTTATACAAGGCATAATACATAAAGAGGACCTTTAACTTGGCATCAATTTACAATTATGACCCCAAACTTTGCCAGTGCACAAGTAGGCACTTTAACTATCACAAATTTAAACAATTAAACACTCGTATATCCCAGGCAAAGTGCGTGATATACAAATGCTTCTATGTGGCTGACAACTAATTAAAATAAATACACGTGGATTTTTCAATTAAAAAACTAAAACTAAAAATAAAATAAATATTAGTTAACATGTCTGATCCTATGCTTAGAACATACGACAACATTTTCCTCTTTCTTCTCAACAAAACACTAACCCTAAGTTCCTACATTTCATCTTTTGAATCAAAGATAAAATTGTTCGAGAATTGTGGTGAAATTTCACGAACTTGATGTCAATCTATTCTTCTTC
>JAJOOH010010996.1:0-17735 GCA_029582605.1 Solanum gracilifrons | reverse complement strand
CAAGAAGGACAAGGAAAATAGGATTCTAGTTAGAAAAGGAGAATATATATATATATATATATATATATAAAAGGAAAAATTACTGACATATTCTTCCAATTCGAAACCATAAATTTTTCCATTAAAAAGAAGCCGATATAACATTCTTGTACCTTATAGAAAAAAATATTGACATTATTTTATGAGTGATCTAGTTAATAAATAACTCCTTTTTTTTTTTTGGAAAAAGGATAAATATATCCTGAATTATCGTAAATGGTATGCAAATACCATCCGTCATACTTATGGGACATTGGTGCTCATGCCGTAAAAAAACTAGTGCATATATACCTTTATACTAACGACATACACGAGTCATAATTTTATCCACTAATCCGACATTTATCAACAGATAAGATTGCGCCATGTGTCCCTATTTAGTCTTCCGTTAGAGTGAAGGGCATATATGCTCTAGTTTTTGGACGATAGGGGCACCAATGTCCCAAAAGTATAACGGAGAATATCAGCATACCATTTACGATAGTTCGAAAGTATATTTGTCCTTTTTTCTTTTTTTTGTTAGTACATAATACTTTAACTCGAATAAAAAAAAGGGACAAGAATTAGGGTTTTTAAAGGAGAAAAATGACATAATTAAATACTGAACGCTGAAAATCGCAAGTGGTATCCTTGTGTACTTGCTTTAATGTGCAAGTATGCCCAAAAACCCGGGGAAAAAAAAAGAATAAAGAATAGCAGAAGGTTTTTTGTGAATTTATTTCTGAGATCGTAAAGACTAGAGAACCGATGTTTCTACGCCTATTCATAATCCATTTGAGTCTGCTAATTAAAAATAGTCGATAAATATTTAAGTGTTAAAAATATATTTTTAAATATACTATTTTATAAATAAGTAATTACATATTCAGATAAAGTATTAATTAAAACTAATAATAAACATTAACGTATTTGATGTTTTATCAAATGAGAGTATGTTTTACTTTCACGAGTAAGGGTGGTGAAGCTAAAAATCAACATACGAGTTTGGTTGAACTTAATAACTTTAGAGTGATTGGTATGGAGAAACACGTTTTTTAAAAATACTAATCAATTTCTATATGTTTGTTAGTCAAAATACAAATTACTTAAAAATGATGAAAATGACTATTTTAATAAAAGTAGAGAATACAAATTGAATAGTGACATTTCAAGTTAATTGTCTCATTCACATCCACCCAACTGCTCCAACTCTGACCCTGTGACCATCCCACCGAAGCCCTACTCCCCACATCATCCCACCCTCATATTATTTTGTTAAATTACATATAAATACTTTTGAGATACTATTTTTTTGCTTATTTACCAAATACTATAAAATATTCTATAGAGAAAACATCTTCCCAAACACAAGTTTCTACTCCTTATTAAATTCATTCAAAATATACAAAAGTTAAATTCAGAAACCAGCCTAATTACTATTCAAAAAATGCTAGTTCCGGCTTTGCTTATAAACATTTAACTCAATAGCCACTTTATATAAATTTTTAGAAATCATATGATAAAATGTATACAAATAGTACTAGTATCAAATAAGATGGATTACTAGCACTGTGGAGAGAGAATTAAGTAGCAGTCGCATGCAGTAGCAGTATTAACAACAGAACTAGCAGAGCAGGAGATGTTTGTGGAATGAATGACCAATCGCTTTACAAATGAATGAGCAATTGTCTACCTTTGAAAGGTGCCATTCAATATTCAAACAGACAATAACTCTCTATATTCAACAATTCCGTACACTTTTATTTTTGTACTCTATAAACTATATATTCATTTGCAAATAGTTGTCAATAGATAAGGTCTCTAATATTTCAAATATGACTTTCATCTATATAAAGCTTACTGAATTTGTTATTGTTGTTGTTCATATTTTATTTATTTTTTTAAAAATATGAAAAATATTTTGAAATCTTATTACTAATATACATATGTTTAACTTCGAATTTGACTTTTCAAAAGAAATTGAAAATCTATAATCAAATAATAGCATAGCTTAGTGGTCCAAATATGGTCGGAGTAACATTCAAGTCTAGCAGGTGAACGCTAGGTTAACTCTTTTATCTGCCTACTAATATTGACAGAGTGACCCAAAATGTAGCTGTGGTTTAAAGAGGTTTATTCGAATCATTTTCTCCGGATAATTATATAATATGTACAAAATTAAAATATTTTATATTCATATATATGGTAAACATTGAATTTTAAAGCTTTTAAAAGTATATATTTCTTTATTTTAAAATCTTTTTTAGTGAAAAAAACAAAAAACTTAGCTCCAATAGGAATTTCACTCTCTAAAGTTAACTCGATATTTGTACAAATGAAGGGGAGATATAGTGAGGTGCACGTAAAAGCAATGCAATAGTGACACAAAAATGGAATTGATGGAGTTGGAAGATTCATACCTCAAACCGCTGCTGGCCGGAGCTAGCTAGATAATCATCTTAAACTCACCGATAAAAATGGCGTCCACAGCAACAATCTGCTTTGCTCCGATTTTCTTACATATTCAGAAACGAGAGAAAATGGAGGCGAAAATCTTAAGCATGCCATTCAAATTCCAAATCAAATCAATAACAGCGAAAATATCGAAAAATCGGCTCATACTCTCAATAGCAATAGTGTGTCACATAATCAAATGGAGTGAAAAAGATGTAATCGGTAAATCCATACCTCAAATCATCATATCACGAGTAAAATGGCGTCCGGAGCAACAATCTGCTTTGCTCTATTCTCTTTACGTATTCGAAAAACGAGAAAATGCAGGGGGAAATCCTAAGCAAATCGTACAGATATCAAATCAAATAACAGCGAAAACACTGAAAATCCGTGATTTGAAAAAAAAAAAAAGCTCACTCTCAGGAAAATCCGTACCTCGGCTACTGACCGGAGCTGATAATCATCTGAAACTCACCGGTAAAAATGCCGTCCAGAACAACAATCTGTGTTTGCTCTATTCTCTTTACATATTCAAAAAAATGAGAAAATGCAGGGGAAAATCCTTTTATCAACTGTTCCAATATCAACTCAAATCAATAATAGCGAAAATATCGAAAAATCCGCTCTCATTCTCTAAACAGAGAGCAACAATCTGCTTTTGCTCTATTCTCTTTACATATTCAAAAAAACGAGAAAGTGCAGGGGAAAATCCTTAATCAACGGTTCCAATATCAAATCAAATCAATAACAGCCAAAAAATCCGCTCTCACTCTCTAAACAGATGGAGTAGGAAAATCCATACCTCAAATGGCTACGCACCGGAGCTGATAATCATCTGAAACTCACCGGTAAAAATGGCGAACAAAGCAATAATCCGCTTTGCTCTGTTCTCTTCACGTATTCAACGAACAACGAGAGAAAATGCAGGGAAAACTAAAATCCTTAAGCAAATCGTTGAGTTATCAAATCAAATAACAGCGAAAAACTCCGACGTCGGAGTAAAATCTCCAGTAGTACTCCGGTTAATTTCCCGGTACCGATAAAGAGATTTCGAATTCGCCGGAAAATATCTGTGTTTTTAGAATGGAGACAAAAGGGAGATAAACAACTCGTGGGAAGTGTTGAAAGGCATTTATAGAAGAACGTGACGCCGTCAACACCATTTGTGTCGTAATCCAACGGAAAACGTGTATATAAACAGTGAATATAAAATGGTACTGTTGCATTGGTTGAGTTGTACGTTGTGCATTGACAAAGTCGTTTCGTAGTTGATTAAAGTTAATGAAAGTATTACAATATGGCACAAGTAACCCTTAGAATATAATCAAAATCCTAGAGACATATTTTAACTAAACTAAGGTTCTATTACTTCCTCTCATCTTTTTTTTTTTTTTTGGTAATTTTGTATACCTTTTTGTCTTATGTGACATCCAAATATCTTATATCTCTCACGCGCCTCATCTACGTACATGGAGTCACGGAATATGCCACGTAAGCCAAAAGGTATATAAAATTACAAAAAATGAGTTCGGGGTAATAAGACCTTAGTTTAATTAAGATGTATTTATGAGATTTCGATCATAGTTTATGAGGTACTTGTGCCTTATCCCAATAATATATGAATTAGTTACGAGAAGAATTAGTTAACTAAGGTTCAATTATTCATATGAATTACTTATTCCATTTTCTATTTTGCATAAAATTATGCAATATATATATTAATTATTTGAGTTTCTATATTATAAATTATACATGAATAACTTATTTTTTAACCAACTGATGATATTATTTATACACAATTTAATATATTCATAACTTATCTCCAAACCAGCTATCAAACGACGTATAAAAAGTTTGGACTTTTAGGTGGGTTTCATTGTTGGACCAAATGGGTTTTTTGTGGTCTTGTTCATGGTGGACATGTGGGTCCCACATGTCTAGATAAATGGTTACTTAGAACCATCATATTAAGGTGGGATTAACCCTTTTTTGCCTTTTAAATTAGGGTTGGATATTTAATTTTTTTGAGTTTGAGTGTTTTGCATTGGCCATATAAAAAAAAATAAAAAATTACAGTACTTATAGCCTATTTTTTCCTTTTTACTTTCTCACTTGATATTCGGTAATATATTAGAGTTTGATTAAATTTATATTCACATATTACTAAATTTATTTTTGAGTGCAAGCTCTCAACAATTTTTTTTATTTGAATCTAAAATATTTAATTAAAAATAAATAATATTCATTCGTTCATCACAATCCATATTGATGTTAAACTCATTAATTATTTGGTGGGGATTTATGAAAATGACTAAGCTATTTTAAGGATATGATCAGATAAGAATCAAATCATTATGTTTCTCTTTTGTTTTCTTTTGGTTATAGTGTTTGTAATTAAAAAATAATCAAGGTGGTTGTATCTAATCAAAATGTATACATATAAAAAATGATAAACAGATGAAAAGTAACTGATAAATATCCAAGTGTTGAAAAATATTTTTGGGTGTTAAAATTATTTTTAAGTAAATAATTATGCGTTTAGATAGAAATGTTAAAGTTGATAATAAGAAACACAAGGCAAAATTGTTAAATGTCTTTAAGGTTATAATGACCAACGATGAAATATTATATTTATCAAATCAAATATGATTTATAAATTGCAAACTCATAAGTTAGGAATAATAGACTTATGATTTTTGACTACTTTGAGTTTATAAGCACTTGATTTAAACATTTTTAGTTATCAAATGTGAATATATGTCTAAAACTATTTATAATCTAGTTGATAAATTAATAAGCTTAGTCAAACACCTTTGTGTATGTAAGTGCTAATGAATATGTGATTGTTTTATCTCTTATAGGTAGGGATGACAATGGGGCGGTGCGGGGCGTGGGGGCGGGGTGGGTTTAAGGCTATGCGTGGCGGGGTGCCGGTTTAAGGTTGTGTGGGGTGGGTGGGATGTGAGTTTTTTTAAAATTAATGTGGGGCGGGGTGGGTTGCGGGTGTATGTGATTTTTTGTGGGTTCAAGCTTAATTTTAACTTTTTACATGTTATAAGACTGATATAACATTATTTATTAAAATAATTTCTCTAAAGATAATAAAATATTCAAGATAGTAAATGAAAATGGTTTAATAAAAAATAATACAATTTCTTACATGTTTCCCAACTGACCTCTAAAAAATAATTTTTTAAGTCACTATCCTATCAAAATAATATAACTAAATGAAAAATGAATTTATTTGTATGAATTTTATTTTTAGTATCAAATTTAACTAGAAAAAGAAAAAATTATAAAAATTATGCGGGGCGGGGTGGGTTAAAAAATTTGCGGGTTAAGCTCAACCCGCTCCTCCCCTACCCCATTGCCATACCTACTTATATGATACTCCCTCCGTGTTAGTAATTATGTTTCACTTTCCGAGAGCCAATTTGATTAATCTTTAAAGTTAAACTGGATTCAATTAATTTAATATTTTGAATTTACAATTTAAATATTCAAAAATTATACTGAATATATTATAAATTGCAATTCTTTTCATATCACTATGATAAAAAAAAAATATATCTTAAAATACGTATCAAAATTAATATAGTTTGACTCGCGAAAAAAATAACAAGTATTGCCGGAGAAAGGGAGTAGCAATTAGCAAGTAATGAATACAAACTTTCTTCGTATTTACACTGAATCATATTAATTTTTTTTAGAGAAAAGTATTGAGAACACCCATGAACTTAACACAAGTTATAAGCTTCATTCTTGAACTATTGATAGCCTTAAAAATACTCTTACTTGATTAATAACTAAACTTATATACAACCCCGATCTGCTACACGACATAATAAGTGCTCTCAAACTCTTGAGGAAGCATGAGGTTCTTAATAAAAAACCGAGAAAAATATTGAAAACATCTTTAAACTTGGCGAGAATTTAGGGAGACATTTTACTCATGTTGCAAGATTGAGGTGTATTTAAGTTCAGTTAGTCAAGCAAATGAGTGTTTTTAAAATTGTCAATAATTCGAAATAAAATTAATAATTTACGCTGAATTTAGAGGTGTTTTCAGTACTTCACTCGTTTTTCAATAACCATGTAGTATATTAATTAACATGACAAGGAGTTAAAAGTGAAAGCTACAAAATTGTTTAAAGAGAGCAAGATCTTGTTAGGCAAGAAAAGCAAAGTTAATGTTCCAATGTTCTCTTTTCTATGCTTCCTATCCTTAATTTCTTGTCTGGCAAATACTACCATGCTGTCCATTACCATTTTTGGGGGGTAACAAACTGTCATTTGTTTCTTTGTTTCTTCATAATCCAACATTTGAATGGACCACTCATGAGAGCTATGGGTGGAATAGTTAAAAATAGGGGAAATTGTCTTGATGACATTTACCTAATAGCAGGAGTCAAATGGATGGATTGAGTTGAATTTGGACGAATTTAATGAGCAGATTGAGTTGAATCATGGGTCAAACAGTCTAAATTAATAAATTGATGGTCATTGAAGTTTCCAAAAGTTACTTTGGCTGGGATGAGTTGGGTCGAGATGAGCGAACTTTGGGTTTATAAATCAATCTACACAACTCTTACCAAGTTTTAATTTTTTGTAATTTGTTTTCTTTTAAGTTGTTTAACTACCAACGGAAACTGATTAATTTTTTCATTATTATGATTTTACATAACATACCATACAAAAAAATCTTATGGATCGCTTTGGACTAAATATTAATATATTATGCCCTAATGAACTCGATGGAGTAATTAATTATAAGAATGATGAATCTTGTCAGTGTGTGATCTTAAACTTTTGACCTCGCTTGCTCCATGAGCATAACTTCAAGGTTAACAAGCTCATGCCTTTGAAGTTTGAAGTGGGACAAACGGGGTTCAAAAGTTCAATACCCCCGTTTTCAACGTCATTAAGTCCTGATCTTTGAATGAGTTGAACACGACTAATTAAAATTGGTTGAGCTAATAAATAGGTTGACCATTCACTTGTGCAAACTTGGGCTAGTTAGGTGGATTACACCTCAAATTGGTACAAACTCAAATCAATCAGTCTAGTAAATTTTAAATATTAAATTAAAAAGAAAATATTACTCTCTTTGTCTCAAATTATGTGACGCGTTTTATTTTTCGAGAGTCAAACAATTTAAATTTGAGCGAGAATTTGCTCGTGAAATCTTCAAATTTTTGAAATGAAATCTATATATTTGTAAACTACGTAAAAAAATACTATAAGTCACAATAATTAACAATTCAAAATATTTAAAAGATATATGAAAAATTTACAATACTTATTTGAATTTCAAAATCCAAAATGTGTCACATAAATTGGGACAACGAGACATACTTTGAATGGGGTGAGAGGAAAACTTTTCAATTATGTCAACTCTACCTTCTCTTTATTGCCTTGTACAGATTTTTGTCCACATTTATGTGTAACCAATAATTGTGAGCCAAAGCAAAACACACACTGCATTAGTTGTACTATGTTGTCTTTGCCTTGTGGCAAAAGGTCTAACAAAATTCTGTCATGTGCCCTTGCCTACATGCAATGCTTTTAATTCATATTTGGTTTGGCTAATTACAGTTTAACATCATCATTAAACATTAAGCAATGATGTGAATAACAAATTTATGTTGATGTTCTTATTTTAGTATTTTTATTATAATGTTTTAAAGTGATTTATATATTATATTTTCTATTGTTGCTACTATTATTTTTTTAATAATGTTGATTTTTGATAGTCCTTGAGACAATCAGAATCTAACAACTTGTTTGGATGGTTGTTACATGTTGTATTGTATATTTGTATTGTATTGTTAGTTTAAATACAATGTTTGTTTTGATTGTTATTTAAATTCTATTATATCGTATCGTTTAAATTTATCGTTAGGTAACGATGAAAAGACCCGTTTTATAGAACGACAGATTTTGATGTGATAGCGTCGTTACCTTAATATTTTCTTCTCATTTTATTTTTATTTATTATTTAATAATTATATTTCATTTGTTATCCTACTTTTTCATAGTATCTCTACCCGATACTAATCATTAGTAAAGAAGGGGGAACATGCATGAAAAGCAATGGTCGAGATTAAACTTTGTTCAAACATTAGGAATGTTCGTTTATGTAAGTAAAAAAAAACAACTAAATACAACACAGCACAATAATGCAAATTCTTTCTGAAAAACCCTTACGTGAACGTTTGGACATAAAAATTTCGATATATTTCGAAAAGTTTATAACAATTTTATATCCAAACATGATTCCAGAACACAATTCCAGAAAAATGTGAAAATTATTTTGTCAGATCACGTGACATTGTCACGTGTATATTTGCTTATGAGTTTACTGTTTTGTTTTTGTATTTTCGGATAATTCAAATCGAAGCAATTTGATGTATAATTCAATACTATATGATATGGTGAATCAGCATATTCATCCTTGTCAAGTATATTTCATATATCATGCTAGATAAATATCATATATTAAAGAATATTAGAAAGGGTAATTTGGTTGGATCATTCTTTTTTTTTTTTAACAAAAAATGAAAAAGGTTAAATAATTGTAATAAAAATAAAATAAAATAAGAAAGACAAACGTAATTACATAAACTACAAGAAAAATTAATGTAACAGAGTCAAACCCAGGAAAGGTCTTCTTTACATAGAAGTAAAACGAATAGCAAAAATAAAGTATAGAGTAATTACGAGTTATGTTCTAGAAAGAGTATATCCAAGGTAACAAAAGTATTTGGAGACAAATAATTAAAAAAAAATGGTCAAATTAAAAATGCTTATAAGCTGATCATAAATCATATATTGGGGTGATCAAATAAGAATGATTTTTGATTGATTTTGACTTACAAGCAGTTTTTTTTAAAAATATTTATCAAATGTGTAAATAAACTAAATGAGCGGTCTTTTCGAAATAACTTGTTTACCTCATCGAGGTAGTGATAAGATTTGCATACACATTATTCTTCACAGATCTTATTTAGTGAAATTTTACTAAATATGTTAGTATTGTTGTAACTAAACTAAAAGATACTTATAAACTAGTCTGATCGATTTATAAGCTTGCTAAACACCATCTGTATTATAATTAATTTCATTTGATAAAGTATTGTTTGCTAACCTATAATAAATGGTATGTAACCTATTATAACATTTGAAATTACACTGTCTTCACCTTGTGGTGTATTTCTAGTTAAGAACATTTGAATTTACTAAAGTTTTATTTACTTCTAATTATTTTTATTTAGCCTCTTTATTCTTTGTAGTCTAATATTCCTTACTGGGCTTATGTAGCTACCCAAGTCAACCAATGGGCTTTTTTCTGTACAATTGAGGTAGGCCCAGCCCAATTTCATGTTTTATTTGTTGGCTTATTTGCTAATCTAGTATTAATGTTCTTATTGATGATACATTGGAAAAATTCGTTGGTATTTCAATATCAATAGGTTAATTGTTTCACTTCTGTATATTTGAATAATAATTCAAATCATATTAACTAAATGTTCAACTCTATCTTATATAACATGATCGATTAATAGATTCATTGTTACGATATATTCATATCTCACATTAGCCAGATATGATATTCATGAAAAAAGACTCGCTTTCAATGGTGAAAAAAAATAAACATGTGAGAATAATTTTTTTTTTAAAAATAATACAAAGTTAATATTAATCTCATATGGAGGGCAAATCCTTTAAATCACCATATTCTCAGACATAAACAACTTAAAAATCACTTCATGACAATAGATCGACATCGCGTTTTCACAAAATTCTACACACCCCACAAATCAAGAAAATACCTCCTTACGAAAAGCTATTTAGATGAGAAATTTATAACAAAATCAAGACAATAAATGACATGTTCAGATAGAAATGCATAGTCAATAGCCCGTCCAACTTATTTCAATATTATTTTCAGACGAGAAGTAAAACTTTATAATCAACATAATATAAGACATAATCAACTTTAAATTTACTTTGTGACAATAGATCGATACCATTTACACAAAATTCTATATACTCTACGAATCAAGAAAACACCTAATTCATACAGAAACAATCTAAATAACATGGTTATTACTTTGTGATAATAAGTCGACTCATTTATATAAATTTTTAAATATGCCACAAATCAAGAAAACACTTGCGCCTTTAAATAAAGCAATCCAAATGACATAGTTATTATAAGACAAGATCAAAATTTAAACACATTACATTAATGAAAAATGCATAACCAAAAGTCCTACGCCTTTAAAATCATCATAATCTTATAGGACTCATACATAAACAACTTAAATATTACTCTGTGACAAAAAGTCGACTGCATACCCCACAAATCAAGAAAACACCTAAATCATAAATAAGCAATTCAAATGACATGGTTATTATATAACAAGATCAAGATTTAAGCACATTATATTAATGAAAGATGCATAACCAAAAATTCAACGCCTTCTATATCATCATAATCTCATAGAACTCATACGTAAACAACTTAAATATTACTCTGTAACAACAAATCGACTCCATACCCCACAAATCAAGAAAACACCTACATCATAAATAAGCAATCCAAATAACATGATTATATAATAAGATCAAGATTTAAACACATTATTATATTAATAAAAGATACATAACCAAAGTCCAAAACTCCTAATACTTTGTTCTTGATCCACCCCCACTAATTGATTGCCAAAAAACAGGCCAATTCTTCTTAGCTTCATTCCAACCCAAAGTTGACCCTTCTCTCATTGGATCCCAACTAGATGAAACTATCCCATAACTAACTCCCAATAAGGCACTCCCAAAAAACACAAATGACACAATAAAAGGTACCCAAGTAGGCACATCAATTTTTAAACCAACCTTAAGATAATAAAAAAAAGGAAAAAACAATAAACCAATAAACAAAGGAATACCAACGGAAAGTCCCATTCTACTTATCATTCTATTAGTTACTATCTCTGGTATAACTCCTCTTTCTTGTTCTTCATCGTCATTATCATCATCATCATCATTGTCGTCGTCTTGATCTTCATTTTCTTGTTTTGGTGTTTTTTTGGATTTTTTGGTAATTTTCTTAGGGGAAGGTCCAAAACCTTTTGGAGAATTGAGTGTTGCAAAAAGAGGTGTGATTTTTTTATGTAATTGTTTGGATTTGGGAATTTGGAAGTGTTTGTTTTTTGAGATAAGTGGATTTAAAGGGGATAATACAATTCTTGGAAATGAACATGTTTCCATTATTTTTGTTGAACTTCTTCACTAGATTTGCTTTGCAACTTCTTCACATTGTTTTAATTGGTTGGTGGTGGTGAGGCCTTTAGATCAAGATTTTTGTAAGAGGCTTATCTATAAGTTGTTGGAGACCATGGTTAATTTACTATATTGCCCATGTTGGTAAGTTTGTCCAAAGGCTTAGTATTGAAGTGCTCTATAAGGTTAAAAAAAAGTATTTCACTTATATGTGACATAGTTTAGTTTGGTTCGCATACAAAGTTATTTTGGGATTATAGTGTTGTAATTATAATTTTGTGATTAATTTATCAGTCGTTTCGGAAGAAATAAATATAAAGTTTGAGATATAAATTTTTAACTAAACAAAATATAATTTTCATCTCATAGTGATTCTAATAGTCTACCTTATTCCATGAACTAAACAACTTATCACTAAAGTTGAAGGTTTCAGTTATTATTTTTAAATTTTCAAGGTCGAATATTCAAAATAGTAACGATCCAACCTACTAGTGACCTTATTTGTTTTGTTGTTAGACTCACATAATTTAAAACGTGTTGCTAGGATGTAAGTACTCAACATCTCTTATGTTTTGTCGTTTTGAGAATCTTATCCTAAGCTAGGGTGTTACGAAATAAAGTCACGCTCTACCCAAAAATCAATGAATTTAGAATTATTCAGGTCTAAGGTATAAAATATTGAATTTTTATTTTTTTAAATGAAATATTTTTCTTGAAAAAATAATAAATCATGGGTTTTTTTTGTACTTTATACTATGTATTATATTATGGATAGATCACATTGAATCAATTTTGGCCATAAGAGGTAGTACTAGTATATTAACAAATTCCGATCAAATTTCAATTTCAAATTATGTTTCCTCCAAGCTTCGAGAACATTACACTGAGAGTCTGCTACTGAGCAGCACCCTTTCATGGTAGAAACTTAAATCTCTGTATTTTTATTTTTTTATTTTTCATTTCTAAGTGTTTATGCTTGGCTTCATTGTTTATATAAAGGGTATTTTGTGCTCTTTTGTTCTTGGGTTTTTGGCTAAGCATAACTTGTGTGAATCAAGCATACAAATTTATCCATTTTAATTCTAAGTGTTGTTGCTTATTTTGAGGTTTCATTGTTTAAGTTAGGCTATTTTGTTCTTGGGTTTTTGTCTAATTTTTAAGAGCATAACTTGTGTGAATCAAGGATACAAATTTATCCATTTTAATTCTAAGTGTTGTTGCTTATTTTGAGGTTTTATTGTTTAAATTAGGCTATTTTGTTCTTGGGTTTTTGTCTAATTTATAAGAGCATAACTTGTGTGAATCATTTATATTGAAGTGTCTATTTGGTTTCTAGTTGTTGCTTACTTTGAAGTTTCATTGTTTTAAAAAAAAAAGGTTTTTTGTGCTATTTTGATCTATTGGGTATTCTCTAGTTCCTTAAGAGCACAATTTTGTGTGATTTGTCCATTTCAATTCTAAGTGTTGTGTTTATTTTGAGGTTTCTTTGTTTAAAAGAGGGCTATTTTGTTCTTGGGGTTTCTCTAAATTTTAAGAGCATGACTTTGTGTGAATCAAGTGTACTGATTTATCCATTTCAATTCTAAGTGTTGCTGCTTACTCTGAGGTTTCATTGTTTAAAAGAAAGCTTTTTTACCCTCTTTTGTTCTTGGGGTTTTCTCAATTTCTTAAGTGCATAACTTGTGTGAATCAAGTACAGTATACTGAATTGTTCATTTCATTTCTAAGTGTTGCTGGTTACTTTGATGAGCTTTCATTGTTTAAAGTGTGCTAATTTGCGCTGTTTTTGTTCTTGGGTTTTTTCTATTGTTCTTGAGAGGATTGCTTGTGTGAACCATGTATACTGAAATCTTCCTTGGAGTTTCATTTGGTAAGGGAGCAGTTAGCAAAATCTTCTGGTTTGTGAACACAAATAGAACTAGGGATAAAGGGGTTAACTTTTTAGTTTAACTTTCGAATTATTAAAATAGCTCCTTTTTTTCCACAACTTGATGGTTAACTGGGATGAGTGGGGAGAATCAGTACAAAAGATAGAGAAAGAGAACACTCCTGATCCATCTTATGTGTCGTACTTCCCTTTTTGGTATGTCCAAAAAAGAAAGTTACGTTTATTTAGAAAAAAAAATCAACTTTGAACTTCTCATTTCACCCTTAATGTGATGATTTATAGTCACGTCTATGTCTTGTTTTAGACCACAAGTTTTAGAAGTCTTTCTTTTCTTTCGTAAACTGTGTGTCATATCAAACACAACAACATAAATTGGGATGGAGGGAGTAAGGCATAGAGGTAGAAGTAAAATTTGCCCTCCAGATCAGACTGTTAGAAAGCTTTGAGAGTACAACTTTCCAAAAGGAGTTAAAATTTGCCCTCCAGACTTAACATTTCCATTTTGGTAATCTTAGGGTATCTCTCAACAGAATTTGATAGACTTATGGGCTTGTGATTGTAGGTAGAAATGATTATAAAGGGCCTGTTCAGGAGATACGAAAGATGGAATCCAGTGCATCCTACATATGGAGCCTTCTGGGGCATGGGAATAGGCATTGGCTGTGGGGTGGGATGGGGTCCTGGATTTGGTCCTGAGGCTATTGGCTATGTTGGAGCTGGATGTGGTGTTGGATTCAGCGTTGGCTTCTCTCTGCTCGGCGTTGGCATTGGTCTACCTGCCAATTACATTTACACAGGTCCTTACAATGGTAAAAATAACCAACTTTTCATATTCAGCTTCTTAATGAATTTGGGC
The DNA here is from genome assembly GCA_029582605.1 of Solanum gracilifrons. Taxonomy (NCBI): domain Eukaryota; kingdom Viridiplantae; phylum Streptophyta; class Magnoliopsida; order Solanales; family Solanaceae; genus Solanum; species Solanum gracilifrons. Next base: position 3,231 of record JAJOOH010010996.1, on the reverse strand, counting down.
ATTTTACATTTCTGTTACTTTTTGTTTATATTTGATGAATATTGCCAACTGTCTGAGATTTGAAAGTACTGTTGAAGTTGATTTATTAATTTACCCGAATATCCTTTCGTAGCATTCACAGCTGCCAGAAGTGGTGCTATTGAGATGTCTCGATCCACTGATATACAAAACATGAGAAACATTGTGGAAGACAGTCGGTGTTACCTCGATTCAAATATTGCTGGCTTCCAAGAAAGAGTGATTCAGACTTTTTCAAGCATAAGGGTCAAAGAATCAGTTGGGAAGGCGGTAGATTCGTCTGAAATGTCAATCAAAATGTCCTTTCCCGATCAATGCATGGATCGTCTAAAACAAGGCATCAATGGCTTACTTCATCCTTGCAAAGGTATGCTACAGAGTGCTCACAAATGGAAGTAGTACTGTATTGCAGTTTAACCATGATTAAACTTTTCATGCTACTATGTTCTACATGTTAGTCCCTGTCAAATCTATTCCTTCAAACTAATGGAGATAAGTTTGCTGATAGAACACCAATTATTAAGTTCCAAGCTGCTCTTTGGTACGAAGATGGGATTAAATGTGATTGCTGACAGGGAAGGAACTTGATCTACCCTTAGTTGATATGGTTATTGGCTCGGATTGGTGTGCAATTTGCAACTAAGATTGGTTTTTCATTTTACAATCATATCAACCACTTTTTCCAACATTGACCATCTCACGAATGTATTATGTTACTATGATTGAAGAAGTACTCGCCAATTATATTCGTTTTTGGTCGAGCACAAAATCAATTGTAGATGACATTTTGGTGATAAAAGTGGGAAGAAGTAAAGAGTGTTGTGTGTGTGTGTGATATCGATGTTTTTGTAGACTCCTTCAATCATAGGGGACAAGGAAGTTCTAGTGAACATGTTACTGTTTCCATCAAGACTTGTCAGGGATCGTTGAACATGATTACTGTTTCCTTCTGGTTCACTGAAACTGTGCTATAGTCTTATCTTGAATCTGTGTTAAACTGTTAAATGTTCTTGAATATCGAAGCCGGTACTCTATCTGCAATCATTTGTTCCCATAAAACTAAGAAAAGGTCCACATAATAGAAACTTGAATGTTCTTGTTTCAATATTTTCTATTGCCAATGTTCCCTTTACTGATACTTCCACGCTAATATATCACGCGTTGTCATCTGTGTAGTCTGTGGTGCTGTCATTTATAACTGTTTTGCAACCATGACATTGCCAGTGTTGAGTACCTCATATGGATACTTCCGCACACTCATTTCCGATATATACCATAAATGAATCCGCGTAACATACATGTATCCACCTTTTACTGCAATCCAGAGATCACGACTAACTTCTCACGTGTCGTGTATCGATTTCTTGCAGGTTCAAAGGATTAAGCAACATGTTGAGGAGCACAATGTTTTTCTATCCCAGAAGGGTCAATGTACATTGTAAACTTAACAGCATTGGCCTTTGTTTTTGCCTTCACACCATAGTAGGGAGCATATAGGTAGAGGAAAAAAGAGTATCTACAGTTGCAGTTGTTGGGTTGCTACTATATGCCAATGTTGTTAACATGCTTTGATTTCTTTTAGTTTGGAAAACATTGTTTGAATGAAAGTGAGAATTTGAATTATACGGAGAAGGGTCAAAAATGTCTCTGAACTATCGCAAATGGTCTCAATATACCCTTCATCCATCTATTATGCTAATAATACTTCTCGGGTTTTTAGTAGTGTGTGTATGTAATGATAGAAAACGATACAATCTATCCAAATTAACATTGTATTCATCAAAATACTCACAATTATAATACTCCTTCCGTTTCAATTTGTTTAGTCCACTTTCTTTTTAAGTGATCAGTTTCAAAGAATGTTTCTTTTCTTTCGTGGCAATTCTTTAATTTTAACTTTTCATGATAGTCAACGTGATTATGACTACTAGATTAAACGATTTTTTAGGTGATATTCTACGTATCTTTAGTTTAAGATCACAAGATTCAAAAGTCTTGAATACTTTGTTAAATTCAGTGTCAAGTCAAAATAAGAAAATCAAATTAAAACGGAAAAAATAGAGAGAAGTACAGGAAAACACCCCTAAATTCGGTGCAAATTATTAGTTTCATCCCTAAACTATTAACAACCTTAAAAACACATATTTACTTGACTAATTGAACTTGCATGCATTCACAATCTTGCAACATGAGTGAAATACACTTCTAAATTCTTGCAAATTTAGAGGTTTCTCACACTTCTCTCGACTTTTTATTAAGAGTTAGTTTCATGCTCCTACAAGAGTTTCAATCACTTGCGATATCATGTGAGACAGATCAAATGTATCTAAGTTTCTCAGTCAAATATAAAACTATTTTTACGACTGACAATAATTTGAGACACAAATCTCATAAAACAAGACACTAATGGCTTACTTCATCCTTGCCAAGAAGTTTGTGCCAGAATGCATGCGTTACAGCACTAGAAAATATAATATACTCAAGTGGAATTTGCATGCATGAATCTTTAACACGTAGCAAGTGACACTTGTTTCCTACTTTTCGACACGTAATCTTATACGTGTCATCACATCGTTACTCACCGAAGAAAATTCGAGGTTTTTCTCTTAAGAATAAATACGAAAAAACTAATCTAATTTCATAAACAACATGGAGAATGCTATTGGAGAGATTTTAGTAATCCCATTTTTTGGGCAAGGCCATGTCTTGCCATTAACTGAACTTTGCAAAAAATTCTCTTCTTTTAATTTCAAAACTACATTTATTCTATCGTCCGATATCTCCTCCTCCATTTCCTCTTTCCTGGTGCACCATCCGTTAGTTAACATAACGGATGTTGATGCCCCGATACTGCCCCCTCCCCGCCCCGAAATTAAATTCGACCCACAACCTATTATGATGTATTACAAGCAAATGAGACAAGGTGTAGAATCAATTTTAACATCTTATTGTAAAAATAATAATAATAATGTGACTAAAAATAATAAGTTGAAAATTGTTTGTGCTATAGTTGATATAATGATTTTGCCACATTTTGGAGATGTTTTCACCAAATTTCAAGTGCCTATTGTGGCCTTTTCCCGTTTTAGTGCTGCTTCCCTTGCTATGGATTATGCTGCTTGGAAAGCTGATGTAGAGTTCATCAAACCAGGTTAGCTCATTCAGAATTTAAATTTTATCGATGAATTTAACTTTTAATAGTCAAATCCTAAT